>CM052200.1:31556728-31577413 GCA_028455805.1 Lasioglossum figueresi
CTTCGAAAATTTGGAGGCCTGAGAATTCGGAGCTATAAAAATCCTGGGTCTCGAGAGCTCACAACTCTGAGAGTTCAGAGTTCTGAAAATTCGGAGCTTTGAAAGATCGGGGCTCTGAGAATTGTCAGATTTCAGAGTTCGAAGCTTTGTAAATTTTGAGGACTTAGAAATCGGAGCTATAAAAATCCTGGGCCTTGAGAGCTCACAACTATGAGAGTTCAGAGTTCTGAAAATTCGGAGCTTTGAAAGATCGGGGCCCTGAGAATTGGCAGATTTGAGAATTCGGAGCTTTGAAAATTCGGGGGCCTGACAATTCTACACCTCGAGAGTTCCCAAGGTTTGAGAATTGAGGGATCCGAACTTTGAGCCAAAAGTATCCTTTAACCTCTTAACTGTGGAATTTAGTTTTAAAAATCCCCGACCGAGTGCGGAATTAAAATCAACCAACGACAAGTATACACGTCGAACTTTTTTAATGTAAAATTAAAAAATCTACCAAATCAACCTCTTAGAAGATATACATATCTGGTACAGAAATGGATTTGGAAAAATAGCTGCCACGTCCTTCCAGTTTAAGAAAACATCACACGATAAGACGTGCCTATCGATGTTTTAAATAAACACAATTTTATACATTAAACAAATGGTTTGAACAAAACTTTTTAAGTCCCACTAACCGGAAACGGGGATTGATGCTTCTCTGATCGTTTCGGTCGCCGAAAATTATTGCCACTTTCCTCGAGGCTTTACGTAACGAAACTTCGGCAAACTTCGTCAACGAGAAAGAGGAAGAGAGAGAGAGAGAGGGAAAGAGCCAAAAGCGCTCTCTCGAGGAACAGGTTTCTTTGCCGAAAGTGTTTACATAAAAAGCGCAGCATCCTTGGACGAGATCTGGTGTGCGCCCGACGAGCGATCATCGGGATTCGCCGGATGACTGCAGCTCGTCGATGACCCCGTTGACGGTCACAGACCAATGAATTCGCGAGGTACCGAGGATGGATGGCGAGCATTAGCTGCTCCTTAAGCGGAAGCGTAACGGAACCGGGTTCGACAGCGTCGTAAGTCTTCGTCCGATGGACAAGGAGGACGAGCGAGTGCTGTTGCGTGTACTTTCGTTCGAAATCATGAAAAAAGAGCAACGAACCGCGTGATCGATCAGCCAGTCGATCGAAATTAATCGGGGCTAACGGATAGTGTCGCGATCCACGAAAAATCGCGTCTACTCTACTGGATCGCTGCGATTAGGAAGGATTAGGTAATCGCGGAAGCTCGTGGGTGGATGCAAATGATGCACAAACTGGTTCAACCTTATTTGAACGAGTAGGTTATCTCATCCGAGTGATCAAATAATTTTCCTGTTTCTTCGTTTAGGAGTAGAACTACTGGACTCGTCGGAACGACGAATTTCAGATTCTATGTTTAATTAATATTTAATTTAAAAATTGCTACGAGAAACGAACAGTGCCACTGTACAGAATTGGCAAAAGTGCATCAGTTTTCAACTGCCAATTTTCATCCTTTCTGCGGTTTTTGCGAGTCTCATCGAGGACTCGGTCTTTCATCTTCCGACGATGAGTCACCAGGGCCCTGTCCGGATCGTTTCGCGACAGTTGGCCTAATGACAGTCGAAAAGAGGAGCTCGGACGTTCCTGGCAGTGGGAAACGAGAATCCTCGCGACAAAACGTAAGAAACGAGACAAGAAAGCGAAGGGAACCGGTTGTTCGATCGAGGATGCGCTCGATGAGGAGGCTTCTTTGCTTTCTGTAAATAACCGAGTAACTATAGTGTCCGACTTATCGGACAGTTTCCAGAGAAAGGCAAGAGGGTGACAGGATGAAGCAGAATTCGATCTCCCGCTCCCTTCTTCGGGTTTATACCCTGTTTCATACTCCACGATGAAAGCCAACCACGTAGCAAACACGTTTAGCAAAAATTTTCCCTACTTCTTTGCACTCGAACGGCGACTTTGAGGTCTCGCCAGAAATGGCCATATCATTGATAAAATTGGTTTTTGAATTGAAAACAGCATCGAGCACAAAGGGTCTCCAAAAAGGTAACTTATACCGATTCAGATCTGCCGATGCCTGATTTGGGACCACCTCGGGCCGCTGCCATTTCTGACGAGCAGAAGGCCATCGGAGCGGATGCTTCACGGAAATCGGAGCAGGTTTCGGCGACCTTGATGTCCTCGGCGATGACGTCTCTCCGCGACAAAAATCAGGACTCGCTGTAGCCACACGCGCGTCGAGAAGAATTCTCGCTCCGAGGATTTTCGGAATGCCTCGAATGGCCTCGATCCGCAGCTCGCGACGCGATGTCTCCGTCCTCACAATTACGGCAACTCGCGAGTCCGCGTTAGATCAAAATTTTGCGAAACGCGAGCGTGTTGGTTCACTCTCTCGGGTCGAGTTTCGCTTTGTTTCGAATTCCGACCGGCGGATAGCCCGAGATAAGCATCGGCATCCGCAATTCTAACGTACGGATCCGCCTGGATCCTCGATCTGGATCGTGTCGGGACTAGACGCAAGGTAAAACCAGATTTGGTGCTGACCTTTGACTGTTCGGCTGTTTCCCGAATCTGTATCGCAGCTAGCAAAGTATACGAGGTACGGCAAACGTTTCAAGATCAGCAGTTGATAATAGCTTCTGGAAAGATTTTGTAAATAAACATCGTCCACTTACGTTCCATAATGTTCCATAGAAGTAAATACATAATTCATTGTTACCTCATTAACCCCTTGCCGTATTTTAACGAGTCACACTCGTCACGAAGAATTTAAACGAGGTCCAACAAATATGAATGTTACGCCTTTCTTTTTCAATAAGATAAAATTTGATCCGTTTATAATCAATGTTTAAGCATTAAAATAAATGTAGCCATACAAAGAATATAAATTTTCTTTTCTCTTCTACGGCATTTTTGGGGACGAAGACGTTTTAATCACTGTAGCTGTAGATTAAGATTTAAAAAAGTAATTCCTTTTAATGCAAAGTGGCCAGCGCCATATTGGATGCCACGCACTTCCCTCTATTTAAAGTTTCGAATTAAAATCAATAAATCATCCAATTCTCCTCGTACACATACGGTATAAATTACATCGAATAAATGCAAATTGAATCTTTAACGAAGTCGTTCAATATGGTCCTCCATTAAGAAGACTGCCGAGTCAAGATTTATTTACTCGCCGAACGATCCGGTTCATTGCACAATCGCGATCGTCCTTTGATCGTAATCGTGCTCTCCGCTGTAATTACCATTTCCATAATTACGAAGACTGAGCAACTGGTATCGGAAAACAAAACAAAAAGCATCGCATCATGCGGAGGACAGTGTACGCGGAAGAATAAATAAATACTGCGGCGCTTATTATCATGAAAAGAGGCTGGCTGGTGCGGGAGCAGCGGATCCGAGTCATGGTACGAGGTCAGCGAGGTCAGTACCGATTGGATCGTGCAGTTTCCACGTAGAAAATCGATCCCCGTGCCGCAACTGCAACTGCAACCGCATCAACGGAGGCCGAGAGAGGCAACCTATTACCGTGATCGGATCGGATCGAGCCGAATCGTAGCGGCACGATCCACGGAGGATCGACAAAAATCGGGAAACCCATTCAGCGTCCTCCGGTAACTCTAATCTGTAATTTAGAGCCTTGAGAGTCATTTTCGATCCAATTCCCGCTTTGATGGGACCGTGAACGCGTGGCCGGGTGTGCTCGCTTTCCGTTTCTTCGCCGGCGAAATTAATGAAAACCGTAACGGAGACCGATATCCGAGGCGAAACATCCAGCTAGGCCGCGTTTCCCCTTCGATCGCGATCACTTTCCCCGGTGATCTCGTTCGCGGCGTCACCGGTTGACCACAGAGGCGTCCACGTAATCTGGGGAACGTGTACTGGGTGGCTTCTCTGGTGCGATGGCCTCCAGAACGATACCGTTCTTCACTTTTAACTAGGATCGTCTTCGATCTGCTGCGGCGAATGCCGTATGAAACGTATTTTACTACGACCTTGTACTTCCGTGGCCTGTTGCGGTAGCCCTAGAAAACATGATGCTATGACTTTCAAGTTCAACTAGTGTGGGATGCAGACGTAGAAAAGAAGAGTTCAAACCTAATCAATGAAGGAAAACATCTGATCGAGGTTCTAGAACTCTCCTGCGTACAAATGTGTGCGTGAGTGCGAGCGCCGCGTGTGTGCATGTGTGAGCGCCACGGCATATCAACAACAAACGTAAACGAATAATTAATTTCCAGAATGTTCTATCGCGGAACGTATGAAACGACGCGTCCGCGCCGCGGGGACAGTTTCACGTTAAAACGAACACACGAGCTCATTGACACGATACGATACGATACGTTACGATACGAGTACGACTACGAATACGAATAACGGTGACAGGATTATTGTTGTATCTTAATTGAAGTCGTGTTAATTTCATTAATAAAGAATAGTTATTTCAAACATCTCTACTCTTACACTAGTTTCAACTAGCAATGTTTCCAGCCTCCTGTGAAAGCCCTACGAAATCACTTTCATCTGATCTTTTACCGTCCTGTTGCGATAGCTCTAGAGGACACTATTGTGGTCCGACGTCTTGTTGCCTTCTACGACATTTGTCAACCTACTGCGATTGCTCTAGAGGTTATTGTTGTTGTCTGTCTGCTTGTTGCTTCCAGAACCTTTCCGAGTTGCTGCGACAACCTCAAAGACTATTTTTGTTGCCTGACAACATTACTCTTTACCCACCACAGCGACAGTCCGAAGGAATATTATCCCCTAATTGCGTACGAACCATCGAGTGTTCGAACAGCCCCCAACCTTTAACCTCTTAACTGCGGAATTTAATTTTAAAATCGCAGAGTGCGGAATTAAAATCAACCAAAATTACGAGTATACACGTCGAACGCAGGGCAATATGCCCTATCATAAATTTTACGAAAAACGAGGAAAGATTACATTTATATTTGATAAGAAATTAACAATTCATTCTTGAAAAGGTTATTGTTATTGTGCCGCAATAGAGATTTTGATTGACGCGTATACACGTTTTATAAAAAAAGACAAATTTTGGCATTAAAAGCAAGCATAATTCACAATTGAAAATTGGAACAGTTGTTTCAATTTTTTGTAAATAAATTGAACTTTTTTTTAAAATGAATGCTGCGAAATTCGTGGCCCCACAATGGTTAAATACCTCGAAGAGTGAGCCCAAACTCGGCAATCTCGAGGGACAGTGTTATCAGCTCCTGCGTCCAGAACCCACGAGCGGCCATTTCGATTCGGTCCACCGTGTATATTCGCGAGAGTAAGTCGATCCGGCGGCAGAGCAGCCTCGCAGCGATCCAGAATCTAATCCAGTCGGATGCCCCTGGGCTTAGAAAGGCGTGGTACCACGCCGCGTCGCGCCACGCCGCGCCGCGCCGCGGCGAACGTAGGAGAGAAGGTGTCGTCACAGCCGAAGAGGACGCCCGGAGCGAGCGAGCGAGTGAGACCGTTCCACGATCGTCAATTGTGTAGGTGGAGGAGAGCTGTTTTCTCGAGAAGCCCGCCACGTTGTCCCGTCGCTCACGAGAGCCTCCACCTTTAGTAATTAGGTCGGGCCTCTCCCTTAATGGACCGCCGCATAAAATCGGCTCGTCATCCTGGCCTACGTCCCGTAGCTCTACGTATTCTCGAATTTTTCTGTCCCGGCGCTCGGGCACCCGGTTCTCTCGTGACGTAAGCGAGTCTCGATTCTCGATTCTCGAACGAGTCCGACGAACATTAAGGTCACCCCTTAAGGTAAGCTTCGAGGCGGGCCGAGCAACCAGAGTAAAAAAGGGAAAACGCATCGGTAATGACCGACGCGTTGCGCGATCGCTCTTCTTGAAAATTTGTCAGGTGCGCGGCTCGACAGGCCCGAAAAGAGGTGCTCCGACGACGTTATTTATCGTTATCATTCGTTATCGTCTCTCAACGCCGATGTCTTATTATGCTCTCCGAAGGTCCCGTTAGGGTGGGACGAGGTAACGAGAATTTGACAGCGACGGGACGTGCTGTTCATTGTACTCGATTTAACACCCTGTTTTGCCATTTCTTTCACGGCTACGAGGAGCAAAACTGCTTTCGCGTTAACCCTCGGACCATTTTTACAGTTTTATAGTCGACGATGTTTGGAACTATTCATTAATCTTTTCGAACATATTTTTGGCTGTGCTTCTTGTAGTCTAATATAACCGGAGTAATTAAATTGCAATTTTAATGCTTTGGAAAACAGAGACAACAGACATTTCTTCATACTTCTTGTTAGGGGTAGCATACACGATCGACCTAAAAATGCCGAAGCAGTCATCTAGGAAGCTAGATGTGTTCCTGTTTACATATTTTTGAACGCGGATCCTCAAGATCAATCTGAATCTTCTTATCAGACGTAATGCTACCCTCTTCTAGGTTCTTAGAAGGAATTAGAATTCGGACAAAACCTTGCAATTGAAACCCATCGAAATGGCCCCGAGCATTGTGATTGGTGGTTAAGCAATTTCCGGTTCGAAAAACGACATAGCCAGAGGGCGGAGAACGAGGCAAGGATCGAAAGGACACGGAATGACTGCAGATGATCTCTAGAGGCGACAGGAGCGCGCAGCGGAACGCAACGCGCCTCGTCATCGGACGATTCGACGCAGATCCAGGGCGTCCTGTCATCGGAGTCGCGCTGAAGAAAAGGCACGAAGGAAGAGAACAAGAACCAAACAGAGAGAGATAGAGAGAGAGAGAGAGAGAGAGAGAGAGAGAGAGAGAGAGAGAGGGAGGGAGAAAGAGGAGGAGGGCAATGGGTATTGTGGCACGATGATGCAACCCAACTCCGCCCCAGTTACTCTCAGAGATCTCGCCGCGGACCGAGAGTGAACAGCTCTCGCGTGCGAGAGCGAGAGCAAGAGCAACGGAAGAGGAAAGACGGAGAAGAAGGAGGAGAGAGTGCACGGACGCGGTTTATTCACGAGGAACGAGCCGATAACTCCGCGAGATCGTTGCTACCTATTCATTATTTTGCTAAACGTTGATCGCCGAGGCGCCAAGGCCACCGTTCGCGTTCGGATCGGCTAGGTTCGTGCCTGCAGCTCGCCATTGTTCCGAAATATTTGCTTGGTTCAATGAGCACGCGTGGGCGTTACAACCGGGGCTCGGACGATGGAACACACCCCCGCGAATGTGCGAAACAGGATCCAGATGATCCGCCTAAACCGGAAACACGGTGCACCCAAATGGTAGCACGCTGAGTTTTTCACTATTTAACGCTGAACCTACCGCCGCCGGTCAAATGACCGGTTTTAGATTTTTTAGTTTGCAGTTATTGAAATTGTGAAGGTGTTTTAAATACAATACACGTTAGTCGCTTTTGGTCCTTGACGAAGGTCCTTGGATCGATGCACCGTTTTCGAGATCGGATCGTCTACTTAATTAGAAGGGGTGTATAAATAGTCGCGATAGCAAACAGACGACTTGCTCAATGCCGGATCTAACAATAAGAGCGACACCGGTGTAGGAAGGTAATTCTAGGCTGCACGGTGCAATTATCGTTGCCCGTACTCGCCTTTGATCCGCGACGCGGAACAGGGAGGACAATACGAGGCGATCGTTCAATTAATTTCAATAGCATCCATCAACGACTGGCCTTGCGTTCTCGCATCGATCACGAAGAGCCTCCGATGTGTCTAAGAAGAGTACCGCGCCGATTATATTCCAAAATAAGTATAAACACCAACTGCACCGAGCAGAAACTACGACTGGTATACATCGTATTATAAAAATCACAGGACTCTGACCTTACTTGTGTTCCTCGAAACTTTCGCGACAATTTGTGCTTGAACGAAGTTATGGATTTAATCGTTTCCACTGGAAGCATCTTTGTAATTTAATCTCTGTGTTAAAACACAAGGAATCGGACACAGATTTTTCCACTGACCTAATACAATTTTACTAGAAACAATTCGGTCTTGAATTGTTCAGTCCTTGAGAAGGATACAAAGTTTCGTAGGATCGGAGGTAGGAAGACTTTCGCCAGGACTGTCCAGAAGAGGGTTCGTTTCCTGGGTTCGTTAACGCGTTCCGCGTCTCGTGCAAGGATTACGCAGCTGGAGGAGGACAAGAGAAGGCGGAGAAGGAGGCAAAGCGGCGATAAATTTAGCTGAACGCTAGAACCGAATCGCGCGCGTCAGGACTAGGTGTAGGCGGTTATGTTGGCTGCGCGGCGCGGCGCGGCGCGGCGGCGACCCACTATAGACTATATCGCAAGCCGCCTCAGCCTCAGAGCCTGAGCCTCAGCCGCCTCAGCCGCCGCGCCGGAGCAGTAAAGGAATTTAGCCTTATAAATCAGCAACATGACTGCACCGCGCCACACCTTTCCCTTCTTGGGGCAATCACGAGTCGTCACCGTATCGGCAACATCCCTGGCGCTCCGGCTGCTTGCATCCTCTCTTTGTGACCCGTAGGTACTTTGCGAATTGCTCTTGCGAAACCCTCTGCTCCCCGAGTGACACCGAGATTCATCATCGAGGACCAAACCTGAAGATTCGTGAGTTTTCCCAGTGAGCATTAGTACACTCTCCTGACCAGGAAGGAGATTCTACTCGCGAAGATGCTTGATCCTGCAGGAAAGGACCCTCGAACAGAAGATCCTCTAGATCAATGACGCTCCTCGGTACAGGCCAAAATTCTCCCAACATCGAAAACAGATCACAATTTCAGGAGTCTCGAACATGGAAGAACAGTCCCATTACACCGAGAACTCGAAGAACGCGAACAGCGATCGGTCAAAGGCTCGAATCCCGCGAAAGCGTACCTGTCGACGTAAAAATCCAGCGGCAGCGATTTTCTGAAGGCTTGGCCAACACCTCGTTGACAGTATCCAGACGCTCGAATTCTGTTCTAAACGGTCGAGGAACCTGGAAGAAGGGTCGGTCGAAGAAACGCTGGGGTCTCGTTAAAATTCCGCTTTATCGGTCGAGGATCCGTCGCCGGTCGGCATTTCCATCTAATCGGGAACCTAACCGAGACCTATATGAGGTCGTTCGGCTCGCGTTGGTCCGCGTTGGTCCGCGTAAGGCGAGGCAAAACCCGGCTGCCGACGAGGAAATCGCGGGCCGATCGAAGAAACCGTCGGTTCGTTAAAATTCCGTCTATCCGCGCGTCGCGCGGTTTCTCGTGGCCGATTTCTGCGAGATCCGAACCCGCGGAGTAGAGGAGGACACGCACGTTCGACTCGGGCTGTTCTTCGTCGCCGCGGTTTTCTTCTTCTCCGCGGCCATTGTGAACGCACAATGCGAACAACAGCTCTCCCCGGGAGCCAATTAAGTCGAACCTAGCCGGGCGAACCGGTCCTCTTCGCGCGCACGCTGCTCGCCCTTCGGCGCAGATCGAACGTGAAAACGGTTATTAATGAGACGTCGCCGCCCCCATATCTCACTAACAACGAGGATACACGTCGTTCCATTATCCCCGGCTCCCTCCTGCGACAGGAATCGGACAACATTGTCCGGGGGCCTGGCGAACCCGCAACGCCGTCTCGAGATGTCTTCATCGAACTGGTTTGCTCGAGCTCTTCGATAGCGAAAACCATTCGACGACCGAGGAGACGGAGAAAAGGGACTCCATACAATTCTATATTGACTATAATAAATGAGGGAGAACCGCACGAAGAACCGCAGAAGAGTTACAGCGATTTCGTGTCCTCTTCGCTGGACGCCATTATCGAATTTATACGTCCCCTCTGTCTATCGCCTTGAATAACCTTGAGCAATTATAGTCACTGAATTCCTAATGAAAGGGACCATCGTCGTAGGTGCTTGAAACTCCAAAACGAGAACGCGATCGAGACTTTCGCGTTTCGCCGATCGGGGAACACAGGGGATCGGGATACGAAGGAAAACTTGTTCCGAATCTACGCACGTTTATCGGATCTACGCGGATGTACAACGGTTCGACTAACTACAGATGCGGTTGTCTGCGGTCGCTTCGATGTCTCGTTTAAATTAAAATTCAACTTTGTCCCGAAGACATTCGACGTATCTTTAAAAACAACAAAGATATTTGAGGTGCGAGCTTAAGGTGACTCGTCCTGTATAAAGGAGAATTCCATCGTTAGGAACACACACCGTAAGAAACACGGACGTACGGACAATTTTGTTTAGCACGAGTCGATCAGGCTTATTTGGGGCAAGAAAAATGGATGCGAAAGCGGTAAATATAAATAGTGCAGCGACTGGTTCAGCCCTCGCGGGTTTGAGCGTCACAATGACGCCGATAACGAGGCGTAGCCAGGTGTATAGAGTCATTTATTAGCCGGGTTTCAGCGTCGATAGTTAAAGGATGCAAGAGCAGCGTGTATCCCTGGCGGGGCTCTCGAGGATCCTCGTTGTCGAGCGAGAGGATCCAGGACACGGCGGATGATTTGCGACGCGAAAATTACGATGGTGAAACGTCCCTCTCGGGCAAGCGCGAGGCTCCGCAGTGAATCTAGGACGAGCAACGAGGAAGAAAAGCGTTTCCGCCTAGAGCCGGATCGAGATTTACGGAGCGTCGGTGATCGATGCACCCCGAAGGGCGCGTGCGAGCACGAGCGGCCTTTTTGCCGGTTGGCTCGCGGATCACGCGACGATCGGGATCCATATCGAGAGAGGATCGAGGGCGTCTACGTGTGCGCCCGGTGCCTCCTTCGTGTGCCGAGGGTCTGAGAGATTCCCAGCGAGCCGTGTCATAAATTGAATATCCGTCGACTCTCTAAACAAAGCTCGCGACGTTAAGCGATTGCCGACGTTCCCGCGATCGAGATTTATGTCGAGCCTTGAACGCTGAGCGATCGATATGACATGGGTACTTCGCGGGGGAATCCGATCCCGAGATCGATCCGGATGCTCGCGATGCACCAGTTGCAGTTTTTATAAAATCACTAACCCAGGATGAACAGATTAAAAGGCCTGAATTTTTAACTACTTTTTAAGCTTCGTGTAGTCAACCAGAATGTATGGATTATTAAGAACCTTTCTGTATTCAACATGTTCGCAGAAATTCTCGTTATAATAATTAATCGATACATTAGCGAGTAAAGAATGGACATTCAGAGAAATTTTGTAATATTTTTTACACGAACATTAAGAAATTGTTGAAAGAAATACAGTTAGAGGGTGCCTGGGTACCCGGTTGACTACACAAGGGTTAAGTTAGATATCATAAAGAGAAATTTCTGGTAATAATATAGAGATTGACAAAGATCGACATATTTTGAAAAAGAACGCGTGCGACGATCTCTTGGTATATCTAACATCAATATTGTATCCTTTAACTAAAGGCAAACTTGCTGACGAACTCTCCTCCTCTACAATCATTCCCCAAAAAATATTTTTGAGCAGCTTCCAGCGGCTCGTCGTATCTGCAAAGCCATCCGCGAATTAAAGTGCTAATCAGATTCGCGAAGCTGCAGAAATGTCGCGTAGTGCAAGTCCCCGACACGAAGTGCCCGTCACACTGGTCGTATTCCGCTTCTGTCATATTGCTGGTTTCTGGTTCCCGTGTGTCGACCGCCGTGGAAACTGTCCACGACGATGACGATGACGATGACGATCGTCTAGGAACCGGCTGAATTCGTATGCGTGACCCGTTCCGAAGTCGCGATCCAGGCCGGGCTAAAGGTAAATGTTAAAATAGAAAGAGACAGGCCGGGCACGGCGATCTGCATAATTATATTCGCTTGTTACATAACGGCCGGTTATCCGGTTATCCGAGGTGGCACATACATGTACCGTTCGCCCGTATACACACGCAGAAACACGTACGCACGCGTAAGACTGTGTGCACGTTGCGAAACTCCTCCGGTTCCGCGCATCCCAACGAAGCGTGTGAAAATCGTCCGCGTAATTCGCTGATAACGTCGTCGATTCAATTTGCATTCTCGTTACAATGTTTAACCGCGCTGGACGGTTTACGAGACTCGCTATCACGTTTCATCGGTCAAGCTGCTTTTTATCGTTATCGAGATCGATTTCGAGTGAAGCGCGAGACGCGGAAGAATCGTCAATCGACGATCTCGAGGGAACCGGTTCCGGAAAAGAAACTTCGGAAATGAATTTGTCTCTGGGAAACGAGCTTGCGAGCGAAGATGGTGCAAGATTTTCGAGGAGCCTCTGTCGCGTGGGTGGACAACGATGACCTACTGCGGGGAGAGTTACGAGCCTCGAAATCGTTTTTCAAATGCGAGTAATTGCTTGCGCGGAAAGTAGGCTAGTATCGGTAAGGGTCGAGAGGAATGGGACTTTATTTGCCAATTACTTGCGTTGGATTTTGAGGAATTGCATCCAACCACGCTTTCCAACAACCTCAACTGCCCTTGGAACGGAATAGGTTAGAACTGTGCGATCCAAGAAACAGCACGGACCCGAGGAATCACTGTGCAATATTCCTATATCCGTATAGAGGATCAATATTGGCCGACAGTTTCCCTCGAGTGGATTGACTCGTTCCAGGATTAGCAAAGATGGGGTTTTTCAATAGTCAAAAACGCTAGATAATTTACGTAATTCGCATTATTCGGCAGGATGTACCTGTCGCAGCTTTATGAAAATAGCTACACGCGCAGCTGTAAGCTTGCGAATAATAAAAATTACGCCTCGTGAACGTAAAAATAGGAAATTTGAGAACGATCGCGGCGTAGATTGATCTTTTATCTTACTGAAAAACCCCATCTTTGCATTATCGAGAAATAAGGAATCTTGGAAAAACGAGTCTAGCCCGTTAAAGTTCGTTTCCCCGGACAGGAGAGCATAACACCAGAAATCCACGAATCAGGAAACAGATCGAAATCGTTCTATCGCGGCCGATCGTGACAGAAGGATCAAAATCGACAAAATTTGTATTTGAATCGGGAGGGAAAGGAAGGGTTACGGACAGACGTGTCACGACTAGCATACGAACGAGCGATACCGGGCTATCGGAATAAGCGGGAACGCTGGTATCGAAGCCAGAACACTTCCACAGCCTTTCGCGGAGAGTCGAGGCAGAACGAAAGAGAAAGATAGTCGGAGAAGGGGACAAAGTTAGAGAAATGTGTGGAGCAGACGGGGATAGAATCGAGTCAAACGAGAGACGGAAAGAGAAAGAGAAAGAGAAGCGGATCCTAGAGCTGCGGCGGCGGACAAGACAGTCACGTTGCCTGCTGCCGGTTCGCAGGCTGCTTTCTTGGCGACACGCCCTGCCCTGATAACACCCACACCACCAAAGATAAGCCGGTATTAATAGATGTGCGACGGTTTCGCAATTCCGTTCTAGCTAGGAACGTTCTACGCGGAAACGCCTCGGTACAGGCCACGAGCGGACAGTAGAGATGCGTACACAAGCGAAAAACTACCGGGAACAGTTAAAGAGCACGAGGTCGCCGCCCGTTTCAGACTATAAATCGCGTAAGCCGCCGTAGAAGATTCGACGTGACGCGATAATTATATTTAATCGGGATAATTTCTAGTCGATCGGCTAACGATCTCTCGATAACGACGCTGCTACTCCTCCTACTCCTCCCAGCGATCTACAGTCTGTCGAAAGAGTCGACCTACACCCCTTAACGCATTCGTTGCCGGCTTATCTGCAGGATTAAACGCTTTTTAGCTGAACGCTAACTGCTAAACGATCGCGTAAATTACAAGTACAAAGTTAAGAAGAAGATGAACTCGCAATATTCCTCCCCATGTTTTTGGGAAAATTCTTTGGTTCTTTGTTCACCCTCGCAAACCTAGATTCCTTCGAATTCTTACGCAGAATTTTTGTTTTAAATATTTTTCAACCCAACCCGCTTCTTTTTGAAATGAACGTTGATCTTCTTATCGGAAAATTAGAATTTCGGCGAACGTCCGTCACTCTGAGTGAATGTTGATGATAAGCGATGATTATTTACGATACCGTCGACTTTGAGAAAAGCGGTTCCATTTAAGGGGAAGTTGGGAGACTTTTTTGACGGACTGTATGCCATTTCCTCGTCCCTTTCCGAGGCCAGGTTTCTTACATTTCAGCCCCGGCAACCAGTTTCCACCGTTTTATTACCGCTCGGCAATTATGCGTGCGGTGGCATCGTCCTGCCGGTCGAACTGTCCGCACCTAATTAATGCGAATATTCGATACGGTTCCGCGACGCGCGCAAGTTATCGGGCAACGAACGCGATCCAAGACTCAACATCCATCGATCACTTGTTCCAGGGATCGAGCAACACGTCCCGCGAGAGGATGTCGCTCGAGCTGCTTTCACGGATCCAGGAAAGCTTAGGTGCACCGGTCGGCTATTTATGTAGGCCTCGCGATTAAATCGATCGAACGACTCGCTAGATCTCCAGAAAACTATGATCTATTTATACCGGCGTCTCGCGAGTTTTATTTTTCACCAACAGCCTCTTTGGAGCGAGACGTAACGGGACGGTTTCAGCTGCTGAAAAAGTTTGTTTTCGAAAAATTGTAACTGGAGTCGTATTGCAGATATCGACGCGTAACAAACGGCACTTTATACGTGAAACTATCAAATATCAATAAAACATTCCACTCGAGTCCAACAACATTGTTTAGCTTCCAGGATCGAGGATCGTCTTATAAAATTGCAACCCGAACAATATCGAAAATATTGACACGAAACAAACGGAATTTTATGTAAGAAACTGTCAAAAGTTGAAGTAAAAAATTGTTATAAACAATATCTTTTATCTCGCTTACCTCGCTAAACCTCTTCTATGGAAACCATAGTCCATGTAAAATGATTCTGGTTCGCGAAAAATGGAAAGCCTGCACTTTCACAGGTCCTTTACCCGGCAAGTCTTGGCTAGGGTATGATCGATCGATGTCAAGCAAAGTGCCCGACGACCGATGACTAATTACCGGTCGTGTTCGCGGTCGGTGCAACTTTTTTTCGCGGGACTACCGGTGTGTGGTCGACGGAAGACGATACCTCCTGGGTTAATGAGCGCAGGCGTTTTTGCCGCGGCCACGAAAGTTAAACTCCGCAGAATTTCGCAAACGGTGGTTTTTCGTGTTCCACGTGTTCGAGAGTAGCAGGATCGTAAATTTAGCGTGGAACGAGCCGAATCTTGTCGGGTGAGCAAGCTGTTGGGAAATTCATCAATTAATCCGTGTCCCTCGCCTTTCGCTATTCAACATTTAGCGATTTCAAGGTGGTGGTTTCGCGGAGAACAAGCGCACAAAACCAGACTAAGAACCAGAGTTCCACGGGCAGCCACTTGCACCTGCATGAATCAGCTTTCCTTCATTTTTCTACGATTTTTTCGCATCGAGGCGAGTCGCTCGACGGCTCGTTTCGCAAACGGAACTGTTCACCTCTAGCGACGTCCATTCGACGACGTCAAACGTCCTGGAACGCGTCCGCGGAGCTGTTCGAAGCGTGATACCAGCTGTGCAACGTGACCGAGCGCGCCCGACACGGCGATCTGCATCCTGTTGCTAGAAAAAAGCCTGATTAGAGAGATAGGAGAGCAGCGGGACGAAAACAGGATCGTTTCGTTTGCCGTTTCTAACCGAGAGCTGACTCGCACCGATTCCCATGATCCATGCGGCTAATCGATGGAGTCAACCGGTCCGACGATAATAATTTGTTGCCGACGCAGACATAAGTCCCCCTCGTATCCAACTGCGCCGCTGCAACGCCGCAACACTCCGAGTTACACCGGTTCGGAAAATGCACCTCCCGGTCCGCCTCGTCCTGCAGCGTTTCCGCCGTCTTTCTTCGCGTTTTCTCTTTTACGTTTGTCCAGCTTGATACTTCGTACCTATTTTTGCTATTCTTTTTCAATTTTTAACAATCTATTACACGCGAACAAGCGTGAAATCTTTGTTCCGAATCATGGATGCGAAGCCGGATAGAATGAGATGTAGCCGAGGACAGTTTAGAACATAGAAGATTGAGCAGACCACGATAAAACTGAATTACGCTCTTCTCAGAAAAAGAGAGAGTAAAACGAACAAGTATGAATAATACGTCTGTCTAACTCTGATGTTTTTTTTTTTAAGGAACCATGGCCAATTTCGCAAACAGAACTCGTTATTTCGTTGCAAGATTTCCCTAAGACCAGCTCGCGACTCGAATGCTAAAGGGTTTGGGAATCGCAGAGTCGCGCTTTCGAAACGCACAAGTTTTCTGTGATTCTGCTGATAATAATTCCAGCCCAGAAAATGTCCTAGACGTTCACCTGAAATTTTACAGAAGAGCAAACCCAACGTTCAAGGTCCCGTTCCTTCGTGCGCAGGAAACGAAAGCACGGTCAAGGAGAGTCAGGGAAAAGGCTAGTTTCATTACGCCGTTGAAATTGCAATTACCGGGTGAGTCATCACCGGTGAGCTCTCATTCGGGGATCGCCTGGAATCATCATCGCCGGACAATCGTAGCGAGGTAGTGCAATTGCAGTGGGATCGCGCAACCGAATCCGATTAAATGAAAATACGGGCGGGCGCCGACGTGGGCCCGACAAGGGGCCCCGAGATGCACGCCCCTTCGCTCAAATTAAGCAGACGTAAACGGCGGAATTACGCCCGGGAATTGGCGGGGTCCGATTAACGAGAAAAATTACTGCCGAGGAAGAGGCGCCCCGTTTTCACGGCAGAGGACCGACTCGCACGGTTCCCCTGGAGGAAACGAGAGCGTCTCGAAGCTCCCTTCCCCTCTCCTACGTTTCTTCCTCTTTCTTCTACCTCCCCCACCCCTTTAATCGGATTACTCGTTTTCCCGTGTAATGGAAGGCCGTCGTGGAAGGAGAACGCGATCGAGGCGAACGGAGTCATCATGTTGCAAATGACCTCTGTCTGCCGGCGGAATTAGCGGATGGTCTTCAATCCGAAGGTAATTGCGGTGCCGCCGTAACAGATGCTTACGCTCGTTCTTCGGCCGGCAACGATTGCACAGGCGAATCTCTTAAATCGCGAAAAGAAAGGGGCCGCGCGTCGAAACACCGAGAAACATTGCTGCGAAATTTTCCACGTTCGACGGTAGAACCGCCAGATTTATTGTAGACGAGGTCTACGAGCGAAATCGGTGGAAAAGAACCGGGCCCGTAGATGGGCTCGCAAGTAGCGAATTAAAGGCGAACCTACAGTCCCCGGCAAAACGATCGCGTGGCTCTGAAATTCGTGTATTAAGCTTTCAAGATGTTCTGGCTTGCTCAGTTTAAAGGGTGAATCCTCTTCTGAATTTATCGTTGATTCTTTCATAGCCTCTTTATTTCTTGAATTTAATTCTTGTCTTTAATACCTGTCTTTCGTTCTGGTCTTTATTTTCCGTCCTTGACTCGTGTCTTTAGTTCCTGTCTGTAATTCTTCTCTTTAAATCGTGTCTTCGTTTCCTGTCTTTGATTCTTCACTTTAATTCCTGTCTCGATGCACTTCCACGCACTTGCACCGAAAACATCACCTTCGATCCTCAATCCCGAAGTATCTCGATCACAGCTTGCTGTGAAAATTGCGTAACCGCTTGAACACCTGATGCGCGCTACAATTTTCTCGCAGACTGTACCTCTAAGTGCACATTGTAGCAGTTACGGCACCGATTCCGCGAGTCGTATAGAACCAACCCCAAAGAGGGTGGAAAGGAGTTTCGGATCAAGCGATCGAGGCCGATCTACGATCCATACAGATAGTTGGTGGTCCAAAATCGGCGGTAGCTGGTAATTGGATTGCGAATGTTGCACGGCTGCTAGCAGCGAAGAAAATCGAACCTTGAAACGAAAGCGGTTACCGAGAACAGCGCTCACGCGCGCGAATTGAACAAAACGTAAAAACCGGTTCCGCCGCGAACGATTACTTTCGGTAATAATTTATTTGGCCGATAATTCAATGGCAGAACGGGTACGTCGGATCGTTTATTATCCGCCGAATCGAACGTTAATTTTCTACAAAGAATTATCGGAGGGATCCGAACAGCGTCCTGGCGGAAACGCTGCGCGGTGTTTATATCCACGTAACACGGCAATTGATCCGGCCCGGCGTCGACATTAATCAAAGTTGCGCAGGATAGATATACACCTTTCTTGCTTCAAATTCCGGCGACATGATCGCGCGTGCACTGTCATCGGGCAGACTAATGGACCAGACATTTTTCAATCGGCCCGTCGACGGAGAAACGCTTCCGGCGATCCTACTCGGTTTTTTTGAGAAATTCGTTCGCGTCTCAATTATTTGTTTCTCCTGAATCGCACGTTTAAACCTTTAAATCGTTATAGGTAACATTTTAATCTTGAAGAATTAAGAATCGTCTGAAAAGGGGAGGATACGATTTGTCTCCAAAAAATCGCAACTAAAACAGTATTAAAAATATCGACATGAAACAAACGGCATTTTGTACGCGAAACTATGAAATTTCATTAAAAAATTCCACTCGAGACAGCGCGACTTCGATATATTAAACAATATATATTAGCTCCTCGCAAATGTTCCTTGGACTTTCACGGGCGGATCGACAGGCGTCAAATGAATAGAAGGGGCGGGCGAGGGTAGTCGAATAAAAACCGGTGGCGAACGAGCGTGAAATCCACGTGTCTCGTGGAAAGGGCGAGAGATCGAGGCGTGGAAGGACGATTTTTAAAGGAGACCCGCTCCGCGCGTATCTGCGTCATAGATCGTTATCTACTCAAATGAATCAGGTGCCGGGTGCACCTTCGGCTCTTTTTTCTTCTGCGCAGGCCGCACCGCGCGCCGCAGATCTGCTTTCGCAATTAGAACTCGTTATTTCGTTGCGCCACGTTTCCGTGTGCGCTCGTGTCGATAAGACGAATGGTAGGGTGTCCGATTTGCGCCATCGCCATCGCCACCGTACTCGTAAAAGGATCCGTGTAGCGGCGTTAAGGATCGGGACAAAGTTGCTCGACACGGCTCCCCTGGTGGGCGCAATTCTCCGACGAACACCGTGTCCGACACCTGCGGGATCGACCCGCGAAAGATCCCATTGAAGATACCCTCGAAAAGTTCCCAGACTCGAAAGACACCCAACACGTGCACACAAACTCAAGTTTATCACACGAGCCTCTCATTTCCCTAACCGATCGACTATAAAAATCAGAAAATCGAGGAAACTCTTTTTATCCGATGTGGAAATCAATTCTCGGATCAAGTGGGCGTCCACATTAATCGTTTGTGCACGAATGGTTACTCTAAAGCCCCATTAAAAATTTCTTTGACGATTTCTTTTACGAGAAATTTTTATTTTTTAAATCGTATCCAATCTCTGAATGTTTTAAAACAATTTTTAATTTTATTGTCTGGGTTGTTCGCAACTCTGCAATCCACCAGCAAAATTTTCAACCGATACGATTGTCCTTGGGATCGTCGATCCAGAGGATCTCTCGAGCAGATCCTGACGATCCAGACGCAACTGCGTGGCCGAGGGGGGAGGGCTAAAATCGAGGAAACTCTTTTTATCCGATGTGGAAATCAATTCTCGGATCAAGTGGGCGTCTACATTAATCGTTTGTGCTCGAATGGTTACTCTAAAGCGCCATTAAAAATTTCTTTGACGATTTCTTTTACGAGAAATTTTTATTTTTTAAATCCTACGCAATCTCTGAATGTATTCTCTCTCTGAATGTTTTAAAACGATTTCTTATTTTTATTGCCTGGAAGGTTCACAACTCTGCAATCCACCAGCAAAACTTTTCAACCGATACGATTTTCCTTAGGATCGTCGATCCAGAGGATCTCTCAAGCAGATCCCGACGATCCAGACTTAACTTCGAGGTCGGGGGGGTCTAAATCCCGCAATTTGATGCATCGGTATGCAAAGCGTTCCACTGCAACCGAGTTTCCAGCGCTCCAGCTGTGGGAATCGCAGCAAATTTCACGCTGCAGAATTCGATTTACGGTATAGATCGGCTCATAGATCGGCGGCCTTCTTCCCCCGTACGTTCCGCGGGTTTAACGAAGCTTATCGCGTCGTCCAGTCGGCGTATCTCGATTATGATTCAGATTCGATCGATAATCGGTGCTTGGACGGAGCGCGAAACCTTTTGAGTAACGACGAGGCCGAGCCTCGATTCAACTCGATGGTGGCGCTGCCAGCTGATTCATGGGCCGTCGATTCTGTATTTCATTGAAATCGCGTAGAAAAGACGGTTATTAACTAATCGGATCGCCGGATAGCAAAGGAGGGAGGCTAACGTTTCCGCGGGGGGATACGATTTTTATTCGAGCAAAGGCATTTTCTTGGGCCGCCGTAGATCGTTATCGGCCGCGCGTTTCAGCAATCGAGACAAGAAGTTTATTATCGCGGCCGCCGCCTGTTTCTAACGGATCCTGTGCATATGGCCACTACATAGGGGGACCTCGGGAAAGAAAGCGTTAACGATAACGACGTTTACTGAGCCTGACGAATGGTCATTCGCTTTTTAAACGGGCCTCTTAAGTGCGTGATAACTTCGATCGCACACAGTGCTCGGAACGCTGCCGCAGATTCACGCGATTACTTGGCTAATCCCTACTCTATCTAAGAATCGACTTCCTTTTTCTTTGTTACACTGTGTCCTTGGACAACTCATTTTTTATTGTACATTTCCGTAGATAAAGAAGTGCTACAGGTATTGCAAGTGAAATACACCATCTTGCAAATAAAGTACTTCTACTCTCCTGTCCATGGTGGCATCTTCCGAACTCGAAGGAGACGCTTTCAAGTCCGATTAATTTTAAATAT
>CM052200.1:31577513-31694524 GCA_028455805.1 Lasioglossum figueresi
AAGTCCGATTAATTTTAAATATTCTTAACAGGCGAAATTGATTTGCACGAGGATGAATTTGACTGGGAAAGAGAGAATTTCGATTGGAAAACCGATAACAAGCCGAGTACACAAACACTGTATTGATTTAAGGGGATCGAGGACCACACAGGTATCCCGAAGCTGCAAAGAAAATTGATCGGCTAGTTGGCATCCGGATTAGAGCGCATTAACGCGGTGGCGTTACGCTGGCTGGAAAAAACTGATCGTAATATTGTGCGAAAACGAGCGAGCGCTCGCGATAGCTGGCGAGAATTATACGTAGAGAGCCAGCCGTACGGGCTTATCGTCCTCGCCGGGGTTTATGGCAACTTAACGAGTTACTGACTGAGAAGTAGATCGCCGCGCGATAAACTCTGCTCTGCTATTCCCGGCATTTGATAAACTAATTGGCCGATCCGCTGGCGATCCGCGGATCGTCGTAGCGTTTCAATCAGCCGTCCCGTTATCACCGTTAACAGGTTTGCGCAGTCTACGGTCTCGACCATACACGCGGCCTCCGTTCTCACACCGGCGGCATATAGTAATCGCGTCCTCCTCGCTCCTGATCCCGGTCGTCCTGCGACCGTTTTTCGATGCCGATTCCCGCGAGGCGAGATCCGCCGCGCCGATCCTCGCCAGCACGATTCCCGGGAAAACTTCGTTTAATCGACCGTTAATTATGCATACGTACGGGGAAGCAATTAATACTACTCCTTCCGGGACGGGGAGCAATGTAAACGCGCGCAAAAATCTTGATACGGTTATCGAACGCGTATCTACGGATCTGAGGCCGCGTCTGATTGGACGCTGACGACACCACGATGCGATCGTCGGCTATTATTGTCCTGCTGAATCCTATATCCTGACTTCGTGCAGATCTCTTTACGATCGTTTTGCTTTACCGCGTCAATTTGTTGTTTGTAATTGTTCGGTGATCTGGGTGATTATTTTGATTTTCTTCTGTTCGAACGGTATGCCAGGTTTCTTTAGTACCTGTGTCGAAGTCAATTGAGGACTGGTTTCTGCAATCTTGAATGTTCAAATAGGTCTTCACACAATGTTATCTGTTTGCTGATAGTCAATTGATCGGTTCGCGAGAGAACTTTTAAAATGGACTTCGATAAGGTTGTCTAAATCTTCATTTTGGTAAGGAACAAATCAGTGTATACGTTCAAGGTGTATATTTATCGTTCGTTCCGAGTAAATGTTTCGCGTTGTTCAAAATGCTGTTAAATTATTCAAGTACGATAAAAATGGAATAGATTTCTGCGTAACTCCGGTTTGATGCGATTGCGATAGAGCATTTATATTCTGCATAAAATCGACGTAATCACCGTTGTTAGCCTATTATTTATAAGACAGCCGATCCGAAGGATCGATGAGCCAGACCAGATCATGAAGATGGAGGTTAAACCGTGATCCAGGTCACAGTCTAGCCAGGATTTCAAATGAAAGGGTCGAAGGAACCGGCAATCGTGCTTCCGATCGTCGGTAATGGCGTCGTGACAAAAGGGTTACGTATCTGTTCGCGCCAGAAGCGATCCGAGCCGATCGGATCGAGGATAACCAGAAGAAGAAGGAGTCGCTAAAGTCACGGTGTAGCAGTTGGGCAACGATCGCCATCAGGAATCGCGTGCTCCAGAAACGTTTTAACGAGAGTCGATGGCGACGATACGCGTCGGCGTCGCGTCGCTGTGATACGAATCCATTATCGTCGGCTTGAAAGTCTTCCTCCTTGGTCTTTGCACAGTGGCGGATTTAACGGTAAGCGGATTAAGCAGCAGCGTGGGGCCCCGAATTTCGCAGTATTCATTTGAAAAAAAAGAGTTCAATTTATGTACAAATAATTGAAACAACTTTTCCAATTTTCAAATGTGAATTATGCTTACTTTCAATGCCGCGAACGTTATAGGCTACTATGTTAACGACAAAAATTTGTTTTTTTTTTAACCAGTTAACTGCGTTCGACGCGTATGCGCGTCAATCAAAATCTCTATCGCGATGCAAGAACAATAACCTTTTCAAGAATGAATTGTTCATTTTTCATCAAATATAAATGTAATCCTTCCTCGTTTTTCGTCAAATTTATAATAGGACCATTTGCTCCGCGTTCGACGTGTATACTTGTCGTTGCTTGATTTTAATTCCGCACTCGGTCGAGGATTTTTACAACTAAGTTCCGCGGTTAAGAAGTTAAGTAAAGTATTTTGTAAAATACCAAAATTTTTACCGCTTGGGGCCTCCACTTGACTTGAGCCGCCATTGTCTTTACATCGGATTAGGATCGGGCGGTTAGTATAATACTCCCCCGAAAGTGACATGCGCAAGAAAACTTTCTACACGGAAATCTATGAAAATCAACTACGAAATACTAAAAATATACTGAGGCATAGTACAGAGACAAGAGGACCAGCCTCCTAGCTCCAGCGCGTATAAAATTGTACAAAAATGTCAATAATATCGGATCGATGTCGAAGAGCGACATTTTCGGTGCCCGTCTACGTTTTCGATTTTCCTCGAGCGCGACGGCGTAAAATAGAAAGTAGAACGCTCCATCTCGACTCGATTTCGGCCTCGCCTCGATTATGAATCGGTCGGCGAGCCGCGCTAACACCGGCACGTGTTTCGCGTCACATGGAAACAGGTGAAAGCCGCGATTAATCGACGCAACCGCTCCGCGCGAGCGCTTTTCGCGATTAGATTCTGGGTTCCTTCGGAATCGCATGTTCCACCGCGAAGAACAGCTGCGAGAAACATCTGCCATGGATCTACGCAATCGATCCATCCATCAACCGTGATCCAATCCGATCAGAACGGCCGGGCCGGACAGGGACCTAGAAAGCGGTTGCAATCAACGGTGCCCCGTCGAAAAGACGCGATTTTATGAGAAATAGGTGAAAGCCGCGACCACCTCGCGAAAGAATCCCTGGAATCACCGATCGTTCTGAAGAGCTGTCCGCACTTACTGGTCTAGAAAGCGGCGGAATCGCAACCGGGGAGTTCGAAACGCGTCGTAAACCGATGCAGTCGAACACCGGATTGGGTTTCGTCGAGTTCCGATTTTTCGAGTCTCGATCGATGTTGATGGTCCTGCTCGCGACACTTACGGCGAACCAGAATTTGCATGCAAATTAAGAGCGCCGTTTACGAGGGCGATCGAACGATCGAACGGGCCTCGATCGATCAGGGACGAGGTGTCCCGGCGAACACTGTTCTTCGATCTGCGAAAATCGAATTTATCCTGTTGATATTCGCCGTTCATAAGACATTTATGATTTTATTGGTATTTTTTAGAGGCATTTTTAACAGTGAACATTCACGTAGATACGTCTACCTAGATTTACATAAACTCGGCAAAATATTAACGTACATATTAACCTACAAACTCAGCAAAACTTAGTGCACACTTACGAGCACCTACGGCTTCAATTTTGCGAATTTTCAACGCGACGTTTAATTTGAATTCAATAAGGAACGGTACCGTAGAATTCATTTTTAGATCGCCGACAGATTCCGCCCGTTTCAGAGCTCCATTCGGCGTCCAAGTCGGTTAATAAATATTCATACGGGAGGAAAACGATCGATTCGCTCCGGTTTTCAGACCTCGAAACGGCGGCTCGGCGATTCCGGTCCTCGATCGATGATCTCCATACTGCGCAATCGATCGCTCGCCAGGCAGCCTCTCGATGCTCCGTGGTTTTCAAAGCGTGTCGACCTCTGGAATCGTTTCCAGCAGGCATTCCGCGTGCGATCGTGCTCAGGTTAACCGTGTTAATCAGCATTGACGCGTTCAATTCGTTTAATGTTCGTGTGCCGCTGTGATTACGAGAACGTATCTCGACGTAGTCCCTCGATTTCGGGTAGCTCGGGTCCCGTTCACCGATCGATTAGGAAAGGAATCGATGTACGGAACCCATTATCGAAGAGTCTATCAACATTGGTTCTAACAACGAACGTGGAAAAGTCAGAGACATCTAGACATTTCATGCTAAAAAACATTTAATAAACGAGGAAAAAATGAAATGAAGAACATTCATATGTACTTGCATTTTTAGCAATTTATCGAATAGAAACAAGTTCAGTGAAAATTGTTCCCGATAGCGACGCTATTCGAGCGTAAAGGATTACAAGAACGAGCGTTCTTGTAACGTTTTGCACTGTGACAGCTGGAATTTGCACTGACTATATTCTTTGTGCTTTTCGGGGCGAATGTGTCAAGGCTCTTCTGAACAATGGCCGCAACCTTGATCCTTACAGCACTGATTCCCGAGCTACTCGTTATACCGCCTCCTGCAGTGGCAGAAACCTTCAATTTTGACGTGGCTGTCGTCGCAAAGGTCAGGGAGCAGTGCCAGCCCACTGTTCAGTTACGCTCGTCAATTGTGCCCCGATACGATGGAAGATCAATACCTGAGAACACCGTAAGAACCTCTCTAGAAAGTCGATCATCAATCTCATCGACCTCGGGTACCCGAAGTTTTCGGATTGCGAAGATGATGCAGTGGTCCAGTGACTACTGGGTCGCCGCGACCTCATTCTATTTTAGAAAAACATTGTCGAACGGCATCTTTGACAGGTCTCGCTTGATGTCGTTCAACATGCGCGACCAATCTGGAATAGTAGAACTTTTGAGAAAAAAGAGGGATTCGTCCGTTGACTAACCATCTGGAATATAGTCTGCTCTCTTTGTCGTGACATAGACGATCCTCTGTTGCGAGTCTTTTATGTGCTTTTTTATATTGTCATTTACCCGGAGTCACTATAATGGCCTTTGTACACCTGAACTTGATCAATGCGATGAGAAGAGAAAGGTGCAGAGTGGAAAGACATTGTGGTTTTCGAAGCTAGCTTTTAGAGGAAGCTCCACCGAGGCACTGCTGCTCTGAGGCTGTGCAGCTTAGGGGATTCTACAAGTAATCTTCACAGGTTCAATCTGGGCACATCATGCGATGAGGAGGTACATCCCGGACCCTTGTAATCCTGGAAAAACGAGTCTACTCCCTTAACCCTTTCGCTTCGAGCGCCGCTTATGAGCGGCGTGCACAAAATGTCCTTTAGGTACGAGCTGAAGGTCAGTGACAGTATTTCGGCTGACTGGACAGCGTGACATAACTAGAAAGGAACTAGAATCTAACTTTTTTTTATGTTGACGTTGGAATTTATGTAAAGAACAAAAATATTCTACTATTACTTAGTAGGTTATACTATTGCTTTACTTTCGAGAACGCTCGAAAGATACATTGTATCTATGCGGTCCACGTCAAGGGACCCTCGAGCTTCAAATGTTTCTGAGATCGTTATTCGTTTTTTCAGAACGATTCTCATTCGCGTCCTAGTTCTCGTATAGTAAAGACGTGCCTCTCTACGTGAATTGAAATATATAGATTCGAATAAAATTCAATTTATAGTTTATATAGTCTTCATAGTTTATTTCCATACCCATATTCCAATAGTTGATTTGGGTCGAAACATGGGTTTGCGGTCTTAGATTGTTTGTCCTTATTTGAGCGAATTTTCGGCTGGGTGAGGGCTCATTCTAAAGAGGAAGGTTATAGGAACAGCGCCGGACCGCATTATTTAACGAGATTATGTTTATATCTAATAATATAAGTGTCCGAAGTAGAGCAAAAATCGAGAAAAATACTCGCAGATTCCAATGTATTTTTCTGTCTCTAAAAGATTTTTTCACCGCCGTAATGCGGTCCAGCGCTGTACATATAACCTTCCTCTTTAGAATGAGCCCTCACCCAGCCCAAAGTTCGCTGAAATAAGGACAAACAATCTAAGACCGTGATTGCATTCGCATAGCAGATATTTCCCCATACGGTAAAGTCGCGTTTACTGTCCAACAGCTTGTGTTCTGCACGGACAATGATCGCATACCGACATTATTTCTTATGACTGCGTCTACCGCGCCGAGAGTTCAAAAGAAAACCGAACGTAGAGGACAGCATGACAGTGTAGGGGATAGGCACTGGACAGTGATCGCGTACGTATTACGTTCATGAAGACAGAGAACCTCTCTGATGCAGAGCAAGTCTAGAGCCAATTTTAGTTCAGCTAGTTAGACGAGATGGCAGCTAGTCAGGACTGTCAACGTGCGATCATAGCAACAAACATATGAAAGGCTTGAATTCACTCGGATCCATTAATAACATTAAAGATATTAATAAACAAAAGAAAAAAACATGGAATCATAGTAAAACTGAAGCGTTAAGGGAGTAGGAAGGAATTTGGCCTTTACGAATCGATGAGTTGTGTGGTACACCATACACCGCTAGAATCATGTACGTACACGAGAATTGCAAGGGTCCAGTATTAACAAAATTGCGTCTCGCTTATGCACATTGGGGACCTCTCCATAGTCGAAATCGCTAGATAAAAGATAAATCTAGCGCGCTTACTATCCCAGAAAGCCTAATTTTGCGTTTTTTAGGCGATATTCGCATTATTCGACAGAATTTAGCGGAAATATTCGGAGAATTTAGCGCGACACTGCTGCATTTTCATTTGTTCCAGCATTTCATCTCGCGGCTCCGCTAAATTCTGTCGAATAATGCGAATATCACCTAAAAAAACGCAAAATTAGGCTTTCTGGGATAGTAAGCGCGCTAGATTTATCTTTTATCTAGCGATTGCGACTATGGAGAGGTCCCCAATATGCATAAGCGAGACGCAATTCTCGTGTACGTACATGATTCTAGCGGTGTATGGTGCAGCACACAACTCATCAATTCGTCAAGGCCAAATTCCTTCCTACTCCCTTAACGGGGAACGCTACATGTGTCAGCTTAAGGAGGAACTTCGGACACTTATATTATTAGATATGACCATAATCTCGTTAAATAATGCGATCCAGCGCTGTTCCTATAACCTTCCTCTTTAGAATGAGCCCTCACCCAGCCGAAAATTCGCTGAAATAAGGACAAACAATCTAAGACCGCAAACCCATGTTTCGACCAAAAATCTAGTTAGATTCTAGTTCCTTTCTAGTTATGTCACGAGGGTAGCGTTCCCCCTTAAGCTCTGCTCTGCTACGTTTCCAGATGAACTTCAGACGTCGATGTTGAAGAACCTCGAAAGACAGCGGCAAGAAGGATGATACTCCGAGGTGGATGAAGAGCGAGACTTGAAAGGTTGCATTTGCATGAACACGAGCTGCGGGAATGTCCTAAGATGGAAACCGAGCGCATTAGCCGAGCGGCAAGTGGCCAGATGGGCAGAAAACGGTGCGCGACGCAGAGTCCAGGCGTCAGCCAGCACGTAGGTAGATAATGAGCAGAGATATACGTGGCTAACGTAGAGACCAGGGATGTAAATGATACGCTAAATACCAGCGCAGGAAATGCCCGGTACGGCGCTATGCATCATCCGCGTGGCCAGGTGTCGGTCAGGCTCTCTGGCACAGTCACTCTCGGCTGTACCCGCTCGACATTGTGCGTCACGACGAGGCTCGCCGCTGCTCACTCGCCTCGACCCGCCTCGCCTCCCCTCGCCACCGAATCGCCTTTAAGGTCGGCCGACCTTATACGCCCTAATCAACCTTAACGGGCTGCCTCGTATCGTTTCGCGTTCCTTCCGTGTCTTCGGGCCGCACGTGATGGCGCGAACGCTTCATGGTCGGTGCTGGTTGCTGTCATTTCCACTGATTCGCACGTTTCGACCAAAAATCTGTGGTCGCAAGGAAAAACGACGCATATAATAATTTCAAAAAATTTGTATTTACGCATTCGTTGAGCTCTATAGTGTATGTAGAATTATAGAGGGTGTCACCTAACGTTGCCACCTCAAATATCTTTGTCGTTTTTAAAGATACGTCGAATGTCTGAAGTGGGGCTAACATGATACCAAAAAATATTTTGTTTTTATGTGATTTTTTTTAGAGATATCAAGGTCACCTTCATTTTTTTAATGGAACCACACTTTTTTAAACACCTACAATGATAGTCCCTTTCATTGTGAATTCAGTGACTATTAACTACTCAAGGTTATTCAAGATCGCGGACAAAGAAAACAAAACTAAAATATGGTAGCAGAATACGTTTATCACCGGCGAGACTTGTAGTAAACATACTGAGGTCCTTCAATCTTATGGAATGTTTTCAAACATCTTCTGTCACAGCGATGAGCAAACCGCGACCCGCGGGCCGCATTTGGCCGGGATCCGTGCTCAGCGCGGCGGCCTTTGTCCACGATTTTCAATTTTTACTTCCCGGCCATTTGTTCTACTATTCTACAGTCTTTGTTTGACTGCGTCAGGAAACGAGTATCTTCGTAGTTTGCCATGAGCTAGCCTTTTGGAAAAAGGCAAAATTGAAAATTAACATTGGCAGTTTATCGATAGTTGGACACATCCGCGACCTTGAATGACCTTGAATAATTATAGTCACTGAATTCGTAATGAAAGGGATTATCGTTGTTGGTGTTTAAAAAAGGGTGGTTCCATTTTAAAAAATGAAGGTAACCTTCATATCTCTAAAAAAAAATCACATAAAAACAAAAATATTTTTGGTATCATATGAGTCCCACTGAACCGTTCAACTTTGTCCTTCGGACATTCGATTTATCTTTAAAAACAACAAAGATATTTGAGGTGGCAACGTTAGGTGACTCACCCTGTATATAATATTATATAGGATTATTATCATGTAGGATTATTATACTATTATTATTGTTAATATTATATGATATGATGATTATTATAATATGATTAGGCTTATTGTATAGGATTAGGGGAAGGCACGTTCGGCCAGTAGACATTTTGCGCGTCGGGCCGACTGTGCCATCTAGCGACAAGGTCGCACTCTGGTTGGTCCGTGCTTTTCGTTTATGACCCCTAGACAAAGCGGCGACCGCCATTTTGCCAAAGGAACATGGTGCTTTAAATAGCTCAAACGAACCTCCCATTTTCGGGTATTGAAGGAGTTTTGGGGCACCCTATAACGGTGGTTCGGAGCCCACCGTAATAAACGGTAGGTCCCATTGTAATTAGGCGTTGGTGAGTGATAAATGAAAGTAGGATTGTATATTTACCAGAAATGGCTGGAAGAAATTATTCCTGATTTAACCGATGTCCTATTGTCCTATGTCAAAGCTTTAGTGTCCAAAACTTTAAACGGTAATATCGCGACAGTGAAAGTACTATTAGAACGAACCCATCTGCTTTGACGGTTAAAACGAACGTGATCAGCACAATGGGGAATTTGCCTTTACCAACCCCGACGACACGAACAATGCGCTCTACAGGAATGCATATTTTCACCGTTCCATTTCATCGCTCTTATTCCCGACTCCAAAACTCAGGTAGATACTTTTAATAGCTTTATGACCTAGTTGCTTGTGCTAATGTCGACCATAGACAATGCACGCTACGAGAATTCGTCTTTTGATCGTAAATCCTATGATAGCACAAAAGGTAGATTAGGTCGCATCGGGCTTCCCGTGATCATTTCGACGGTTAGGCTAGCTAGCCAGGGGATCCGAGAGAGGAGCAATAAAAGTTTTCCGCAATCGTTTGCTTCCTCGTCCCGTCGTTACGCTTTGACTAATCATTTCCTTCGAAAGCCATAATGGACGGACGAAAGGAGACGAGGCAAGAAACAACGGTTCCACCTCTCCACGGTCCCGATCAAGAGTTTCAAGGAATCGTTGGAATCGGTCGGTGCTTAGAAATTCGCCTTAAAACGACCTCTAAAGAAAAGGTCAACGAAATCCTACGTTTCTACACCAATTAAGACGATGTGGATTAATCACTTGCACTCGGAGCTATTTTAACTCGAAAATTAAACATTTCTTTCTACCTAGAATAATTCAATACTATATGATTTTTTTCATTTTGTAAATGTTTCAATTTATGATAATACGTCATATAATACTTAAATGTTTAGTAATTTGTTAGATCCCAATATATTTAATAATGTAAACAATATTTTGAATACAGCAATTTTTAGTGGTGACTCTGCTAAGGGTTGACTGTAACTGTGGAATGCCAACTACGACAATTTCCACAATTCTTGCAGGATGTTCCAAAATATTGATGCAAACAATTCTTGATTCTGTCTTAAGATTAAAAATCCACTTGGGGTTAATCTTGGATGATATTCCAAAATATTTGTGCAAACAATTCTTGATTCTGCCTGAAGATTAAAAATTCACTTAGGGTTAATCTTGGAGGATGTTCCAAAATATAGGTGCAAACACAATTCTTGATTCTGCCTGAAGATTAAAAAGCTACTTGGGGTTAATCTTGAAGGATGTTCCAAAATATTGATGCAAACAATTCTTGATTCTGCCTTAAGATTAAAAATCCACTTGGGGTTAATCTTGGAGGATATTCCAAAATATTGGTGCAAACAATTCTTGATTCTACCTGAAGATTAAAAATCCACTTGGGGTTAATCTTGGATGATGTTCCAAAATATTGGTTCAAACAACTGTTGATTCTGCCTTAAGATTAAAAATCCACTTGGTGTTCAAATTGAACCTTCGCGGAATTGCAACATTTGTATACAGCCTCGGCCAACGAACATGACGCCTAAATGCGCGTGATGAAACAACTGTAATATAAACGAGCGTCTCCAACTATTTCCAACTTATTCAAAAACATCGTCGCTTGAATTAAAATCAAAAGACAGTAGATCGTGGTTGAAAAAATCATAAGAATTCGATCGTTGCTGCTTCAATCGAATCGCCCGCGCGAGTAAACAAATCCATCAGCGACCGACCCAAAAACGGAGACAGCGTTCCATATTCGCATCGGTGGTCGTTGCACCGAGTGCACGTGCAATTTCGCGCGACGTGGGTGCAGGCCGAGAAATCGTTAGCCAGAAGCTCTCCGAGGCGGACGGGCCAGGAGGGATCGGAATTATGGTCGTTTTCACGTGTCGAGTGACCGAGAAGGAAACAAACGGCGGGAGAGAATTTATTCTTGTATTCGTCGTCGGGTTTAATTGGATTGGGACGATGGGAGGGGCGTCGTCGTCGGGATCTTCCTTCCTGCGTTGTTCCTCGGGTCTCCTCGTTCGATCGATTCTCGGTCTTTCCGATCCGAGAAGAGGCGACGATCGAAACTGGGTCCTGCCTACACGGCCAGAATTTATTTAGCGGGTGTAGCCGCGACTTTCGGCGCGGGATTAACAGACCGGTCACGAGAAAGTAATCGCGTGCCGTGGTAATTTAACGTTCGACCGGTTTCAGATTAATTGAATCGCGACCGGCATAAATCTTCGTCCGTTCGTGGCTATCTAGAAGGTTTTCGGCACGGGATACGCCCCCGTTTGCCACCGTGATTTCGTGCGATCCCCCGTAATCTTGAGACTTCCGTGAAACCTGAGTCCTGCTGGAGATGGAAACGAGAGGTCCAGTTTCGAGAAGCTATTAGGCGTCGACCACTGCCGAAAAGGTGGTTCAGAGATTCTGGAGAACGTTCTCACGGCTGATGGATCTAGATCCGTTCCAGATCCTCTGCTACTCGGGTTAGCTGGTCCTCGTAGCAAAAGATAATATAGTCTGGGAACTTGGTGAAGTCTCGGAAGAATCAGAAATTTACTTTTATCGTGTATAGATAGCAGATTTAAAAAGAATAGTTTTAAAAATACATGCAATTGAAAGGTAGGGTACACACTTCGTGAAAAGAATCAAACATGACCGACAAGTTGATCGTGAAAGCTCAATGGCGCTGACAAATATTAAACACGAGGGATTCGATTGGTGGTACAGTTCTTTTCCGAAGGACTCTGTTCGACGCCGAATCTGCGCAAGAGGGGTGAAAAGAAGTAAACATCAGGATCGACAGATTTATTGTTAAAGTTTAACAGCACTGGCAAGTGTGAAACATGTGTGGTACGGTTGCTGGAACAGTTCCCGTTGGAAGGACTCTGTGTGTATCGCCGAGCGAGGCTTGAATGGAGAGGATCGACGCTGTGGATCTCGATCCTTGCATCTGCGAGCGACGTCGAGCGAATAGTAGGGCGTGGGGTGGCTGACTACTCCAGGGCCTAGATCGCTGCCGCAAGGTGGGCTCAGGTGGGGAGGGCTACGGGTATAGAGGGCGAGAGGGGGACGACGACTTAGAAAGTGAAACTGAAAACGCCAAGTCGGATGCGAGAGGACCCCACCCTGGCGTGGTCTACTCGCACACGGTACATACACGGAGGATACGTGCACAGAGATATACGCTCGCGGACGTCCTGACGCGATCGCGAAGGCGCAAACACACCGTCGAATATCGCGTCCAATGATTCTCAAACTAGAGAGAAGATTCTTCGCGAGTATCTGACTATAGACGTTGCAAATCTACTTGATGTTAATAATCTGTGAGATAGCTGGCGTCTCTCTTATTTTGGTGGCTTCCGATGATAAAAATTGACACAGACATTTATTTCATTTTTCAATCGTTCTAACGAGCTGGAAGTGATACAGTAAGATTGTTAATTTCCTTTCACGAGTCGATCGATAAATGCATTAAGTCCGCAATCTATTATCAATCCTCTATAAAACGTAATATTAAGTTGGAAGTCCTTGACGATGAAAAGCTCGTCAGAGGATCGCGCCGTAGATACGAAAAAGAAAATGATCATGATCCCCCACGAAACGCGATGTCTTTGAAGAGACCTAACTTTGCCGCTAATAGAGCACCGGAACGTGCAAAAACCGGCATCTTGAAAAAACCGCAACATCTTCGGAACAGCGGCGCGCAGATCGGCTCGAAGCAACCGGGGCGTGCTCGCTCGGGAAAAGACAAGGTCCGCGGAGGATTTCGCAGCGATCTGGTCGCCGAAAAAGCAAAAAACCGCTCCCCTTCACTTTTCCCCGCGGCCACAGGAACGGCCAGAAGAACAGCCACGACTGGGCTGCGGCTCCGGCCGTGTACGAAAGCAGAAAATCGGCGTTCGACTTCGTCCTCGAAGGAGTAGGTGTACCAGGACACGTCGTCGCACGACGAGACCGTTCAGGAAGGGGACAGGCGGGCCAGAGGGGAGATGTTAGAAAGTAAAACCGAAGAGTTAAACTTCCACCGGCGGCGAACCCCACCCTGATGAAGCGGCGCTCCGCTCCTGTTGCGCTCGCTCGCTCGCTCGCTCGACTCGCTTGCTGGAACACAGATACACTTATGTGCACGTTGCTGTTGCTTGCGAGCTCGAGCGGATTCTGCTCGCCTGACCGGAGCCGCGTGCACACACGTACGCATGATTAGCGAGCGAGTCGGCTGGCATCCGTGGAAATGTGGTGCAGAACTCTTGCAGACCATGGGATCCTCAAGAGCAGAGTAAAAGTGGAACGGCGCGAACCACGCCGTCGAGTCCTCTTCAGCTTTTTTCTACGACCCTGAAGCCCTTCCCGATTTTGCACGGACACCCCGGAGAAACCGATGTCCAGTCTTCGCCTCCAGAGAGAACGGGCCAAAGACTCTTACGACATTGTAGACATCTTCAATTTCTTCAAAAATGTCCCCTTGCAGTCTTCGACAACTTGTCTTATAATTTATTTTTCAGGTACAGTGATTGGTAGCAGAGAGATTAAATATATTTAAGAATATTCCTGTGTTAGCGTCAGCTTATCAAAATCATTGAATAAAGAAGGAAACGTGTACTTGCTCCTCTTGCTTGTAATTCAAGCAAACAATTTTTATTTTGCACGAAGATCCGCAGTTCATAATTTCCTACTAACTATATTTTCTCGAATAGCTGAACATTGATAACAGGAAAAGGAAATTTCTATGGAACTACCCATCACCGAATACCCTGTATAATCATACCTCGCAAGAAGTATCGATTGATCGATATGATTATTTGGTCCCCTCAGGGTTTCAAATCCATTTACCAATCTCTCCCTTCTTTCCACTCTCCCTGTCGCCTTTTCAGCGGGACCTACTGTTTATTACGGTGGGATCCGAACCACCTTACCTTGCAAGAAGTAATGAAAGCAATATTTAAAAAAATAAATACTCCAAAATGTAGACAACTTTGTGGAAACTTCGATCGGCGTAGGATCAGGATTTTCAATTGTTTAGACCACCGTGAAACCTTTTCCGAGACAATCGCTGTTACCGCAACCTAATTGGAGGTTCTCCGTGCTCGCATCTCTACCTTGTCCAGACGCAAGCAAATTCTAGATTGCAACAAAGTGCAGAGCCCCGGTCGTGAGCAAAGCACGGAGGATCAATTTCCTCGTTTCAAAGAGAGAAACACACATTCCTGGGAGGCCGTAATTAGGAGGGGGCCTCGGATCGGTGTGTATCGACGCCGTAGCCGCCAGAGAGCATAACGCAACGGGCAACGCGTATTTACGAGTACATCTATTTATCCTGTTAAGGCGCAACGAGGCATTCCTAACTGAACCCGGCCCAGGACGATCCCCGGACTGGGACTGCCCTCGCACCTGGGATAATGGGTCACCGCTTTCGCACTGGCACACCTGCGGCTTTCTGTCTCTTACTATGAAATTTCGACTGGGCATGCCTGCGCTCTTTGACATTAGACTGCGCACATACTTCCGTTTCTAATCCCATTGGAATTTTTCACTTTCGGCCAGTTCATTGAGATAATGGAAAACAGTGAGAAAAGCTTCTAAGAAGTGAGATTCTGAAATGTAAAAATTACTCCGCCGTTTCGTAACGTTTGAACTTGAAACAATTCGAACATATAGCCGATAGTTATCGTCCTCGAAAGTCCTATTTTTTCGTTTACGAGACGTAATTTGCATTATTCGGAAGCATACAACTCCGCATGTAGCTATTTTCATAAAACTGTAACTGTGAATAATGCGAATTACGCCTCGTAAACGTAAATATAAGACTTCCGAGGGCGATCGAGGCCCAGATTGATCTTTTATCCAGCGCTTTCAACTACTGGAAAATTCAATCTTTGTATTATCGAGAAATGAGAATGCGCGTCCCGCACCCTTGTAATTCTGGAAACGAGTCTACCGCCGTAAGGCTCGGTAGGTTTAGCGTTAAAACCTTGGATCAAAACTATCTATTATCTATTATCGAGTAACCCTTTGCACTCCTTTGTCGCGTGTGAATCGACGTTAGAGAAATAAAAATGTAAATGAAACGGAAATACAAATCTGTAAAAAATTATTATATGTTTCATGTAGTTATTTTGGTAAAAAATGTTGCTTCAGAGTAATTTTATCGTTTCGAAGATAAATCGAAGTACGGGCGAGCACCGCGGACACGTGTGAACCATTTGTGATACTTCTCACGATGCTCGTTACCATTCCCGTGGACGAAAATATCCGGGACTCGTCTGGCATTCGTTCGTTAATGAAAACGTTCAGGAGGGTTTCGCCAGGCCGCGAATCGTGTGTCTAGGAAGCGGTTAACCGCAGAGAGCCAAGGAAACGAAGGCGGTATATGGCAGGGCGCAGCATCGTCTGCGATGTTTCTCAATGGGCGCTAAATGTCTGGGAGAGCCGTGGCTGGTTGTGGGAGGTGGAAGACGCGTGAGATACGGTTCAGCGTTCTCATCGCTCCTCTTGAATCGACGTGGGCGCGAGAAAAGGGTTTATTGCCGGGTTTTGCGCGTCGCGTAATTAATTCGCGCCGCGGACAGCCCGCTTTCTTGATCGATGCTTTGTCGATCCGCGGATGAAGGGGGCGGCGATAAACAGAAACACAAAAGCGAAGCGAATGAAACCGCGTGGACATAAAACCGAGTTTACTCCGGTGGGAACGTTGACTAGCCAGACGATGAGCACACTTCCGACGTATTAACCTCTTAACTGCGGAATTTAGTTTTAAAAATCCCTCACAGAGGAAATATGGAGAGCAAATGGTTCTATTATAAATTTTACGAAAAACGAGGAAGGGTTACATTTTTATTTGATAAAAAATTAACAATTCATTCTTGAAAAGGTTATTGATATTGCACCGGAATAGAAATTTGGATTGACGTGTACACACGTTGAACGCAGTTAACTGGTTAACAGGAAATTCATACCTGGTCTGCGTAAAGTTATTTGTTTACTGACGATTCTAGTCCTAGACAGTAATCTCCCTATTGAACTCTAGAGGTCTATAGAATTTTATAAGGCTGTACATTCTTTTTTATTGCAGTCATAAATTTTAGTCACGAATGTATACAATGATATTGTTGCGCAATATGTCTGGATACTTGCAGACCTAGTCGTAAATTGTAATAATTCGATGATTCAGTTGCTGGCGAACTAATTCGAAGCTGCTGCATCGGGGGCGTTAGAAAGATACAATAAGTTTCAAAAATTGGTAAACGAAGCAGCGAATGGTTCGAAATGAAATTTCGTGATTAGATGTCTCCGATATCCGCAAGATGCAACAATGTATAGAATAATATTGTTGCGCAATCTGTCTGGATACTTGCAGACCTAGTCGTAAATTGTAATAATTCGATGACTCAGTTGCTGGGGCGAATTAATTCGAAGCTGCTGCATCGGGGGTGCTAGAAAGATACAACGCGTTTTAAAAATTGGTAAACGAAGCAGCGAATCGTTCGAAATGAAATTTCGTTCGAACGATGTGGCACCAGCGTTGCGGAAGGGTCTTGGAGGACGTCGTAATTAGATGTCGCCGATATCCGCAAGGTGGAACGGGGCTGGTCGGTCGGATAACGCTTCCCACGGCAGAAAAACGGAGGATTCTCCTGTCCCGTAAACGGTTCGGATGTTCCCTTGGCCCATAAATGGCTCGGCTATGGGTAGTGGCGGTGCGCCGAGAGTTCGTATCAGCAGCAGGCATCTGAGGCACCGTGTACCTACCGATGTGTTCTTACACGTGTGGGAAGAATGTGGAATATCGCGAATGGAATGAAGCAACCCGGGACACGCCGCGTGTAATGCTCGCTCGTCTCTCTGTCTGTGTGTGTGTGTGTGTGTGTGTACTAGCTCGCTCTCTCGCTCGCTCGTTCGCTTCGTACTCGCCTCTCGTACTCGCCCCGGGACCCATACACGGTGCTGGATGTGCTCGATTGCGCGTGTAAACGTATAATGACCGAGAACAAAACGCCGCGAATTACCGTCCTAACCGTCGGCTTCCTAAAGCGGGTGGCTCTCCCTTCTGCGTCGGGGACCACGATGAAATTTTCACCGTGAACAGACCGTTGCCACCTTTTTTAGATATCGATCGTGCGCGCCACGGAACACGGAACGCTTCCGCCCGGAGAAGGAACGCGAACCCAGACCAACGATCCGGTTCCCAATTAAAGAATTTCACCGGGGACACTGATCGAAATTGCGAGGAGAAAGCGGACGACTACCTTGTCCTAGCAGGGCTTGCCTTCAAAGGAGAACGGTTTTGGCGGAGATTAGGGCGTGCAAATACTTCCGGTCTATCGCCTTCTCGTATCTCTATCGTCATTTTTCAATGAATATTCGCTCCTGAATGTTTCGCTAATTTTGGTCTGTTTCATCGTCTTCTCGATAGTCGAAAAATGTTGTAATAAAAATTTGAAGATACATGTAGTTAGGTAAAACATCTAACTTGCTTCGTTGAGTCATTTAGTCTTTCCAATCATTTCTGATTTATTTTCTCATTGATGAGCAACGATGGCGCATCGCGAGTGCAGTCAGTTTCATTAGACACCTGGATCGATCACAGAAGGTTCGATCACTTCGACAAGCACGATAACACCCGATCCCTGGTAGGAGCACGGTGACGCGTGGTTGATTTCTTGGTAACGCGCATCCGTCGAGACAATAACGCGTGGCCCACGCGTGGATCCGCTCGTATATACCTGTTTACAATGCTACAAAATATATAAGACACCGTTGGCGTGGGACTCGGTAATTACGGAGGACGGACGTCGTCGTTCGTGTACTTTGCGTAATCGCCCGTCCCGAATTACTTCAAGATTAACATTCTTGGTGGTGCTCGACCAGGTTGGCTGCGAGCTCTTAATCTAGCTGAAGATGCTTGGCGTGCCAGAACAATAATTGCCCGCCTGGCATGGAACAAGATGAAAAATGTATTGTACGTTGAACATTCGTTAACATTCCTCGGGGAATAAATACGCCTCTTGTCTCGGCGTTCTGATAGCCTGTCGTTAATAGAATTGTCGATCTACCGGTATGGAACATCCATATCGAAGCATGGAACTTAGTTTCCTCTTTTCTTGTTCCAAGACGTTTTTAGATAAGATTGATCTGCGTGCAGACAGGGGGCTAAATAAATTGGATTTAGGGATTATTTGACCCCTCTCTGCTTGTAGATCAATTTTTAGATCAGGAAGTATTCTTTTTTTACCAAGAAGAGTCATAGTCCGTCCAGGCCCAAGAGATTAGATGGTCACCGCGCGACCAATCCCACGCCAGAGGAAAAAGAAGACTCTCTCGAGTTCAGTCAGAAACGATTCTACTTTTTGCCATTTGTTACTTAACCGAGAGAGAGAGAGAGAGAGAAAGAGAGAGACCTGCCGCGAAACATTTTGTCGTTTTCTTGAGCGATCTCTCGATCGATCGATCGCGGGCGAAAATAATTCGCTCGTCCAGGAAGTGCGGCGTTTACGTAACAACGAAAACGGTTTCTCGGCATTCCTACGCTTCGCTCGCTTTGGACGATCACTCGCAGCCGCTGGGAGAATCGATGACTCGATGAAACCTGAATCGAGATTCGCTTACCCTTGATTTAATAAGGGTTACTGTTAGTGGCGATGAAAGAGTCTTTCGAAAATGAGTGTGAGAACGTCTGGATCGTATTTATTTGGAGACACAAGAGACGCAAGATCTGTTTAGATTTCGTTGAATTATTTGCAGTATTCGATGGTTAACACCGGAGTCCTTGAAAGCTCGATGTTGTAACTGAAAGCGACTGGATGCCTCTCCGGTGTGTACCGAGCTAGCTAGAGCACACCTAATCTGTCGATCGTGTTCGGTAATGATCTCTCCTTCGGTCTCGATCATAACTGGGCCAGCGAGTGGCCCGGCTCTTTCTCTCTCGTACAAGGAATTTTAATTAGCTTACTGCGGGGAAACAGTAGAATCCTTGTCTGTTATAATCAGACAAGGATTTTATGTGTTCCTGACGAAAATAGGCGGAACTGAAATTTATTGGAAGTACTTCGAGAAGAAACATATCGTTACCTCTTGCTCCTTATAATCAAGCTATACGAGGTGTGATAAAAAAGTAAGGTGACTTTTTATTTTTATCAAGAAATATTTATGTTGTCCCCTTCAAAGTAATCCCCCTCAGATATAATATTCTTCTTATATATATTCTTTGTTACGGTTCGATGAAATTTTCAGAATGCACGTAATTGACACAGACGCGAAGGAGTGATAACCAACTTTTAGTATTTACTCGGTATTTGATTTTTACGTGACTACACCAAAAAAAATTCCAAGACGTCGTAAAAGTGGTCGAATATTACCATTGATCCATTGTGGTCGATCTCCCTGGCAGGATTTCCCAGGCGGTCTCGCGGATTCTCGAAAACGCAGGTATACCCTCGGTGGATCTGCGTAGGTCTATAAATCTTGTGGCGTGCTTTCATGCGGCCATCGGCGCACAGCATTACGAAACCGATAGATCGTAAAGGTACACGTAATATCGGACGTATATCAGGTACCGTTGCGGCCTCGCGACGTACCTGGACGCCGCGCGCCGGTGTAAAATGTGAAACCGGAGACGCACCCTATTCCGTAGGAAAAACAATACCGTTTTATATGTAAATCTACACCGGCGCACGGGGATAGACACGGAGACAGAACAAGAATGAGCAAGAAAGAAAGAAAGAAACAAACGAAGAAAGAAAGAAAGAAAGAAAGAGCCTCTCCAGCATCGTCCTCCGAGGATTTCTTCTTCGCGTTCGAGGAGAGTGGAAACTTCGAAGTCGAAGTTCATGGCGCGAACTGGTTCGCAGCTGCGCAAGCATCGGTAGAAAAGTTTCTCTCTATGAATCACCGATCGGAATCCGGCGAGCAGCGTTCTTGTCCGCGGAGCCTGCTGCTGTCGGTTCATTTTTTTCGATGTTAAACGAAAGAAAGAAAAAATCGAAAAGAATTGCAAACGAGAGATCTCGAACGACGACGACGATGTTGTCTACTATCTCGGGAGTGGGAGAGACGGTGAAATACGAGCGGCACGAAAAATCTGGCAAATTCGCGTGACGTAACGGCGCAGCGCGCGCGCGAAAGGCGCGGGTAATTGATAACGTATCAAACGTTACATTGAAATATATCGCGTTCGGAGAGCGGGAGAAAGGTTCCGCGCGGCGGGGCAGCGAGCCGGCAGCCGGGTTCCGGGCCCTTTCTCGGGCCCCCGAGATCGGTATCGGGGCCTGTTGATCTATCATTCCGCCACCAGAAGTGCGGCCGACACGCGCATGCACACACGCGTGCGTAAGCACGAAAGCGCACGGTTGCGTCCACGTAACGCCTCGCGCGGCGCGAGCCACGTAATCAATTTTTTACGACGTCCCGCCTCTGGCCCGGACACGCAATCGTAACGCGCTCATGCTAATTACGACGATCGATCTGAATGATCGTTCGGATCGTTGCACAAACCAGGACCCTCTTCGTCGCGAGATATGCAATGTAACCAAGTCTCGCAGAGTGTACAGTATTTTATCGATAAATGTCCCAAATGTATGGCCGACAATTGTCCCAGAACTATCCCCACTCCTGCAGGGTGTACCCCCTTGAGGGGCCAAGAAGCTCGAGAGGACTCGGTCGCCGAGAAGTATGACATCGTACGGCTCGGGTATATCGGTGAGATACCACTAACCCAAGTACAAAACTTCTTTATTTTGCATTATTTTTTTATGGGACTTTCACCAACATATTCGTGGCATTTCTCTGATTAAAACGATACTAAACACACGATATAATTTCAACTGCAATTATTAATTGACGATAAAAGTTTCGGGCGCAAGGAGGGACAGCGTGCGGGAAAGAAAGAGACGCGAAAACAACAAATTTATAAAAATTCTCTGTAACATTCTTGAGGAACCGGATCTTTCATTCGTGTATTCTTTTCTTTTTGACGAACAAGAGCAGCCGACAATTTAGATGCAAAAAATATTTTAATTGAAATGACGGTAACTTTTATGAAAATTGATTAATTGAAATCGGTTTCAACGAGGACTGTTCTTTTGTCTAATCTAATGTAAAATTTAAAAGACGAGTACAAGACGAAAACTCACGGAGATGTAGTTCATACTACAAACGGTGTTTTGCAGAAATGGTTATTCCACAAACGTTATCCAAATATCATATAGTAAGAGTGTATACATTGATTTTTTAACGAAACATACGTTTATATATGTATAAAGAAATTATTGAATTTCTCTTACTATTTAATCGTTTAAAGCAGTGGATGAGCAACCGGCTCATAAAATCGTAACTCAAAAATCATAACTTGTAAAATCAATTTTCGAAAAGTCTCATAAAAAATAATGAAAAATAAACAAGTTTTGTTAGTGGATCAGTCATGTTTACACTTCTCGGCGACCGAAGCCTCTCGAGCTACGCTGTCCTTTTCTACGTTCGGCAAAAGTCAAAGAATAGTATCCCTGGCGGATAATTGTCCCTGGGGAGACCCGTGTTGGGGACAATTATCGATAAAATACTGTATCACGATCGTCGGTATATGGTTCGAATGATCGTTTCCCACCTTCTCTATCAGGGAGCCTCTCCTCAAGGACCCGATCCCCTCCACGTTCCTTCAGGTACTCCGGTTTCGTGCCACTAATTCACCGGCGCAACTGTATCGTCCTCCCACCTCAAGGACCTTGGTTCTCTTCGGCGCGACGACGATCCAGTTGTCCTAGGACCGGGCCAAAGTAGTTACACTGCCTTTCGAAGCTCGCCGGGAACAGTGAATTTTGTTTCCGAGTTCGAACGAAAGACGCACGGAAGATTCACTTCCGGAAAACTTCGTCCTGTTCTGTTCAGCTTCACACGCTCTGCAGGTTCTACGAATAGATCTTCTTCAAATACAGCTTTGTATTATACTTATTTTTACTATTTCGTTGAAACCGATTGAATAAATTTCTTAAATCATTCTTGTCATTCTCGTAAAACAACACGTAGGTTTAGTATTGTATACATTATTAAATATGTTGGTATCCAATCAATTACTAAACATTTAAGTGCTGAAATGAAATGAATCGTATAGAATAGAATTATTCTAGATCGGAAGAAATGTTTAATTTTCGAGTTCAAATAGCTCCGAGAGCAGAGTTAAAATTCCCAATATTCCCAATCGAAGGAGGATCAAATTCCCCGCAAACGGACATTCAAACTTCTCCCAGCTGCCAGTTTTATTTTCTCCGTCGAAGAGGGACTCCGTCGGGTTCAAAGTGTCATAGACCCCCATGTCCACGATGGTCCAAAGAATCCACGATGCCGGATAGGTTCGTGTTTACGGGATTTTCGGGCTAGTTAAACCGTAAGAGGTTCCGAGAGCCAGGGCTGACAGTTCCAATTAAAACCGGCTCGGCGAGCGGCGAGGAACAAACACGACATCTTGTCAGCCGGGTAGGTAATTGAAACGCGAATCGCGGCTCGAAAGGTCCGATGATCGTCGGCGAATTACTCATCCTTGCGCCGCCATATTCGGTGGAAACTTTATCCAAGTTGTAGCTTTCTGGGTCAATCTCTGGTTAGCTTCTTAGCTTTAGGTTGCTCGAGACGCCCGAGAAACTAAGCACGAGCAGCGGGTAAATCGAGGAGGCAGCCCAGCTCTTTGTGTTGTATGTATATGTTTATGTATACACAATACACGAGTGGAGACCTTAGATCATCGGATCCTCGTGGATCTGCTCGCTCTCCGGCTTGTTGCGCAACGATCGTCGGTGATCTCGGGCACAAACAGCAGTCCTGACACAGTTACCTGGTCGGAGCGTTGTCGGGCAGATTAAAAGAAAACGAAAAAACCCCGCCAGCCGAGAAACGTGAGCCACTCTTCGACACACCCGGCCAACGTGCTTCACCCGTTTCACCGATTTTTTGCAACCTTTCCGATCGTCCGATCAAAAGACTGTCCCTACCGGTCAACTCTCCGACGCGGTTTCTTCACCAAGTTTCTAATAGTTACGTGGGCGTCCTCTCGGTCCGCTTCCTGGACGCAGAAAAATCGCCTGGACCGACGCCGCGAATTCCTGGACAAACGTGTCGCTCTTACCCCTTTGACTTGAGTACATAATTCCTGAAATTGCAAACAATTTACTTAGACGTTCAACTTTTTTCTAGAACGACAGACTTTGGTATACATACGTACATGCGATCTAGTACTTTAAGGAAAACATTTCGTATACCTTCAAACATCGTCGAAGGGTTAAACTTGTAGACGTGGAAAAGAACTACAATAATCTGTCTCGATCTAAAAGAAAAAACTTCTCTGTGTTTTGTGGGAAAGGAGGTAACACAATCGTAATAATTAGACAGCGTATTTTGTGAATTTATAAATCGAGTAGGTGAAATACAAAATAGAAGAAACGTCGTATGAATTTGGTATTACTGGTAGATTATTTACAATCTGTTGAAATTATTAAAAGAATAAACGCTGGATTTATCGGATGCTTAAACTGTGATCCAGGGAATATCGTTCCAGAACTCGACGGGGTTGGTTAACAATGATCCGAGCCTCGGAAATTGAAGTTGGAGAGGCGACAGCGGATACGCGATCGGCGTGTTGGTGTCAATCAAAGTAGTGATATTTGAGGCAGGCAAAGAGAGAGAGGTGGGTCGGAATTCGCGACCACGTCTCGTCGTCGCCGTCGTCGCGACGGATTCTTCCCTCTCGCATTCTATTCTGTACGATGACACTTCCCCGCGAGGTTTGACGCGTGCACAAGCGCCGAGAACCCATCATTAGACGCCTACGCGGGCGAATGTCGTCGAGGACGGGACGAGGCTGTCGCACGGCCACCATTCGCGACACATCCCGTTGTTTGTCGCGACACGGGCCCACGACGAGAACAGACGAGAGCGTGATCGAGGCGGAGCACGGTGAGAAAAGTCACTGACAATCTGTCGAACACAGGAAGTCGAATCTCCGACCGATTATCGATCTTATTCGACTCGTGCAGAAATAATCGCTGCTCCGTTTTGCAACGAATCAATGAAATCTACAATTATCGTTGCATCCACCTAACAGATTATTCTGCATGTTTTTGAACACGCTTTGTTTGAGACCAAGATTGATCTTCTTACAAACACGTGCTTATTAAAAGCGCAACTGTATTGATCGAATAAATTCACCGGGATGTTCAATTAACAGAAACAAATTTCAACTTCCTCTAAAGTCGTCGCACACGCTCCAAGTAGAAGAAAACGAGCCTAGACAGTCAACATCTCCTCATACAAAGATAACATGTGAAACCGAGCATCTTGCATGTTTTCCGAACAAACTAGCTCGCATAAATGCGAATGCATAAAACTAAGATAAATCTTTCAGGCAGTAAGAAATACATTTGAACATTTTAAGTGCCGGAAGCCTGTTCACAGGCTTGTTAATGACGATGCTGCTAATAAATGTAGCTTAATAACTTTCTTTCGGATAATAATCTTGAGAGAAATTATTAGATCGCTCTGCTCGAGATAAGCTGTAGAGTTACGAACGACATCCTTGCTGCGAAAGACGCTATTAAGATATCTTCGACTGGTGGTTCTTTATTTTTGGACGAGTGTGGAGAAATTGTCCATTGATTTCGCGAAGAACTATACTGTTGATGCACTTGGGTCTGGGTTAGGTCCCGGATTCCTCGCACTAGGATAAATAGTTTTATCAATTTTTCGTCTAATTGTGCTGCAATATTACATTCAGAAAAATTGGGAATTTTTGGTCCTTTCAGCGAAAGTTTAACCAGCCGTTAGTTAGATGGGGTCTCACAGAGAGATTTTAAATTGATTGTAACATTGTAACAACGCGTGACAGCGAGTCGGGCCCGAGTGTATTTAAAATTTTAATTTCGTGGATCTGCGTTTTTACTCTGAAAAATGACAAGCCTCTTAACATCTTAACTGCGGAATTTAGTTTTAAAAATCCCTCACAGAGTGCGGAATTAAAATCAAAGAATGGCGTGTCTACGCTTCGAACGCAGGGCAAATGATTCTATTATAAATTTTACGAAAAACGAGGAAGGATTACATTTTTATTTGATAAAAAATTAACAATTCGTTCTTGAAAAGGTTATTGTTATTGCACCGCAATAGAGATTTGGATTGACGTGTATACACGTTGAACTCAGTTCACTGGTTAAGCAATACTTAATTTTATATTCATGAGAAAGGTATTTATTTCTATAATACAATATATTATTTCGGTGGGTCTGTGAAACCCCACTTTACCACTTTCGATACATTCTCCCACCTTACCAACGCCGAGTTAACCAAAGCAGTACAGTGAAGTCGAGATTACTGTCCTCAGTCAACACCGGGTTCTATGTCCAGTGCCTATATCGGTGTAAACACCACGCATTGACTCGAACGAATCGAAATGTTCAACTTTCTTAATTTTCATTATTTTTTTAATGAAATTTCACTATCGTAATTCTGGCATTTTTCTGATTTATATAAGACCAAACACGATATAATTCCAATTGTATTTAGTGGTTAAACCGACGATTCAAGTTTCGGTCGCAAGGAAGGACAGCGTATGGGAAAGAAAGAGACACTCATTCTGTCCTTCTCTATGTTCGGCTTCTCCTTTGAATTTCATTCTGCCCTTCTCTATGTTCGGACTCTCCTTTGAAGTAACAAAAATACGATGACAACACCAGGATTACTGTCCACCAAAAATACGGCTGTTGGACAGTAATCTCGACTTTACTGTAATTCCTATGTTGAACGCCAATTTCCCAGTTTCAATTTCATCAACAGAATTCCTTTGATCTCGTGTACGATTTTCGGGTGTTAAATCGGTAACCAGGCTATCGAACCTGTTTATCGTGAGACGTTCCGTGAAATCGTGAACGATCTTCGCCGGAACGGTTGCAGAGGAGCCGAACAAGTGTCTAGCTCGTGACAGCCAAACAATTGTGTCAGTGAGCCGGCTCGATGGAGTTAATATTCCGGGACAAAAGGGGGTTAAGGCGACGACGATGGAATCGGCGGGCCTTCTTCGAGATCATGGATGAGCCAATCGAGCGGTATGGTATCGTAACACCTTCTCGGGTTCCGTCAGCGATGCACGGGTGTCCCGATCCTCTTTATAGTCGATCCTCGAATCCCGCCCGCGGTGTTATTGCGGTTCTCGCGGCACCTTGCGGGATCGGCCGCTCTAAATCTTCCTTTAACGGCGTCGTTAGTTAACCGTTCCGATGCGGGTCGTCCAGTTCTGGGACCCAGGGTCCGGTTGCCCGCGCACGACTTCGACTTTCGTGGATAGATCCCGTGGCTCGTTACACGAGAACGCCGCGCCGGCGAACGCGGCCATCGAAAACGAAACGAAGGCAAAACGAAAAAAGGAACGAGGCCGCGTGAACGACCGACAAAGCCGATTCGGCAATGGTTCAACGCTGGTTGGACCATGATCAAACGTTCATACAATGTGTGCTCAATTCTATGTACGATGATCTATGTCGACGTAGAAATCAAGTACAGTAAAGTCTTGAGCAAAGAAAAACCCCGTGCAGTTTCTTAGATCGTGTGGTTCTGATATGTTACACTTTACACTGCTCGGCAGACGAATTCGACAGGTCTTTGTTGTACGGGCTTTGATGTGCGAAAACAATTTTGTTTAATGGTGCGTGGGAGCGAACATATACCACCATCGGCGTAAAGGTGAACTAAGAAACAAAGATAGAGAGGCAGATATGTTTCTCGCAGGAGAGACAAAGACAGAGAATACGAAACAGTTTTTTTTCGATGACTTTACTCCCATTTTCTGAAGCGAAGAAGCAATATTTTTTTATGCTCTTCGCGTTGAAATATTCTTCGTATTATTTCGGAGAGGCTCTCAGAGCCTTTTTTTGAGAAAAGTGTACCGAACAAAATTTATTCTACAAAAACGTGCGCTATTGTAACTTTATTGTTTATAAAGTTTCAAGGGACAAATTGCAAAAAAGGGCTCTGAGAGCCCCTCCGAAATAATACAAAGAATATTTCAACGCAAAGAGCATAAAAAAATATTGCTTCTTCGCTTTAGAAAATGGGAGTAAAGTTATCGAAAAAGTCAAGCTGTTTCTTTGTCTCACCTGCGAGAAACATATCTGCCTCTCTATCTTTGTTTCTTAGTTCACCTTTACGTCGATGGTGGTACATGTTCGCTCCCGCGCACCCTTAATAATAATTTTGGTACATAATGACGGTGCCACAGCTCTGCAGCGGTAACCCGTTCGTAGAAATGAAATCTGAATAAAGTCGATCCTGTTGTTATTATAAATTTGTGATTAGTAGAAAATTTTATCTAACCATCGCGAAAATATGTACGGGGTGTATGCAATAATGTACTGCGGAAGATGTTGAGAACTGCAGTTGATGTCGGGGATTGTTCGAACGGGGCTACGCTGATACTATTGGGTTGGCAACTAAGCGATTGCGTATTTTAAATAAGAATGAAAATTCCAAATTTTCGCTTAAAAATATAACTTTATTCAATTAGGTATTGTCCGTTTTGATTGCCAAGAACAGGCGTGGCTTTAGCTATCATCCATCCCTTCAGTATGCGGAAAGCGGGTCGGGGGGATGAAATAGCATCATAGTGGGGTAGAAAAGGACTCAGTGAATTCTGAGATCCTTGGGTGAGGGGGTTTACGGCACCCCCCGGTTCTACCGGTTCCCCTTCATCCAAAAAAAAAAGGTATCGTCCGTTTATTTCGATGAACTTTTGCCATCTTTCAGGCAGCGTCATAATTCCATGTTCACAAAACTTCTGATTTTTGCCAGCAAAAAGCTGAGTTGAATGCGATTTTACATCGTCGGCGTCATTAAAAATTTTACTATTTAAGGAGTTCTGCATGGAACGAAATAAATGGTAATCCAAAGGCGCAAGGTCAGGGCTAAATGGTGGATGCGACAACACATCCCAACCTGGTTCCAATAATTTTTGGCGAGTGACCAAAGATCTGTGGGGCTTTGCATTATCATGCTGGAAAACAACACCCTTACGATTTGCCAATTCTGGCCGATTCTTGAACCGCATCGCTCGGTTTGGCGAGTTGTTGACCGTACATTTTTTAATTAATCGTTCGGTTTTTTTATTTTATTTGGCAAATCAATTTTGAAACTGCCTTTCTTTCAAGGCTTCGTTCCCATATACGGCACATAACTTTTGATGCGCTTGCGATGCGTTCTTGCCTTTTCGGAAATAATACAATAAAACATGTCTGAAATGCACGTCTTGTTCTTCCATTCTTAAAATTGTGATAAAAACGAAACCAAATAACTAATCGATACAATTTTTTTACTAAATTAAAGGCGGAAGTCCAAACAACAAGAAAACAATATAGGTTGGGTGCTTTGAACACGTTGACAGAACAAAAGAATGTGCAAAGATCACCTATTAAGAAAATACGCAATGACTTAGTTGCCAACCCAATAAAATCGCTGTAGCGAATCTTCAGAGATGCGCGAACGGTGCTGCGTCTCTTCGGGATCGTCGGAACGCACGAACGCGATTAGCGACGTTGCAACGTGCTGGTCCGACGGAAGGGGCAGCCGTCGGCTACCGTCGGGCCTCGATTGGCCAGCGGCTTGTTACAATTTCAGTGGGAGGAGCTGCCGGCTGGCACTTGTGCTCGCTCGGATGCACGAGCCATGCGGACTTATGCGCATAATGCATGCCTACGTAGCTGTCAGCGAGATGAACGTCTACGAGCTGGTAACGTCGCGCCTCTCCTCGCGGTCCCTGCCGAGGAGGTTCTCTCGCATACCTGCGCACGCGTGCATTGCACGCGCTGCACCGTGGAGTGCATGGGACGCGAGTGATGCATCGGGCTCGAGCCTTCAACCCGATAGCGATCTGCCGCGCTCGCGTCGGCAAAAAATGAATCGCACCGACGACGACGCTGCCGCGCCGGTCTCTCTGCACCAACGGTGACTCGTTTTTTAAACCGCTCACGAGCTTGCTCTTTTCGAGCAAGTATATCTGGTCGTTGTTCCCGCCAAGGTACAAGATCATCCGCCGTTGATAAGCTCAATGTATCGGGACGGACACGTGTTTTTTATTCAAATGATGTGTTCCTGTCATTGGCCGGCAACGATGATAAATTGTCGGCGGGCGCGTGTCGGTTGCAGTTCGCGTGACGATGCGCCAGAACGATTGCAACGTTATTCGGGAATGCTCGACAGCGAATGCTTCCTTCTTCGCTCTTCCTAGACTAAAGCGAAGCAGCATCTCTAGTCTATTGAGATTATTCAAAGAAGAATTCAAAGAAGAATTCAAAGAAGACTTCAAAGAAGAATTCAATCGATTGCATCCTGCAATCGATTGAATCCGATTCTTGTCGATCATAGATAAATTAGAGTTGTTCGAGGCACAAAGTTACAAGCTGCTGTTAAATTATGAGTGGGATTCCCCACCGGTAGCAGAAGCATTCGCATGATAGCAAAACTGCATTATACCGTAACGTTATTCATAGGATGTCTCACCTACAGCAGGAACGATTGCTTCCTCCTTGTTAGACATCCTTTCGCGCCGCAAGGTTGCTCTATATTGCGACATTATTCATGGCGCTCGACACCGATAGCAAAAGCTTCTTCGTCATCCTTGCTGGATATATTCCGCGTCACAAAGCTGTATTACACTGCTACGTTATTTATAGAGGTTTTCATCTGTAGCACGAACTTGCTTCCTTCTTGTTGGACACCTTGAAGTCACAGTATTGATAGCGATAGTAACAAAAGCTCTTGGTTTTGTCTTTCTAGATGACTTCCTGAGCCACAAAGTTGTACCATGTTGCAAAATTATTCACAGAAAAGCTGTATTATACCGCTACGTTATTTAGAGAATTTTTCATCTACAGCAGGAACTTGCTTCCTCCTTGTTGGACACCTTGAAGTCACAATGTTGATAACGATAGTAACGAAAGCTCTTGGTTTTTTCTTTCTAGATGACTTTCTGCGCCACAAAGTTGTATTATGTTGCAAAATTATTCATGGAATTCTGCACCGATAGCAACACCTCTTACTTCTTCCTTACTACACATCCTTTTGCATCACAAGGTTGCCTCGTATTGCAATATTATTCATGGAATTACTCACTGTGTGGTAGTAAACGTTTTTGCATCTTTCTTGCTATATATCCTTTTACGTCATAAAGCTGCACCGCGTTGCAACATAATTCACTCAATTTTGTACTAATAGTAAAAGCTCCTGTACTTTCCATGCTAGGTATCCATCCTGGCCGGATACAGATCCATTGTACGAACCAGGATAAAATCATCATGCAGGACTTAGGATCCAAGGGTCAACATTTCCGTAACCACCATTAAACGCACTCACAACCAACTATCGCTCACCCGTCGATACATGTTCCAAGCAAAAGTGCACGTGCGTCAAACAGCTCGAATTCCCAAACAATGCTCTTGTACCTCGAGACACAGACCTCAGATAAAAGACTCCTGATGACGCGACCGTGCTTCCATACCGGGAAGCGGATCATTCTCCGATTAGTGTTCTCCAATACTGTTAAGGGTTATGATTTATGTGGAATTAAACACAGCCTAGTGAAATAGGTAACTGTATAAATACTTTATTATAAAATATACTAATATCAAGCTGTACTGTACCCAGGTATGTTCTGCCTATACCGACTCTCTCGTCGAACTGAACTCGCGTCTCGTGACGCACACCACCATACGTTGTATCTTACATTGTATCTTGCATTGCATCTTGGATTCTGAGTTTTCCAGAACTGTTTTATTCCAACACTCTCCCTAAAACTCAATATCCAAAAATTCACCGCATCCGCGGTTCCTGGGGTTTTCCCAAATCGTTTTTCTTGTATTGTAGTAGCAGAAGCGACACCCTGGCATTCTTGGGTTTGAGCTTCGCTTCAATAAATACGAACAGAACGAAGACAAAAGCGAGAGAGAGAGAGAGAGAAGAAGAAGAAGAAGAAGAAGAAGAAACAAGAAAAAGAAAAAGCTCCTCGATCCCGGTGAGGTGTCGGTACAGTTGCCAGTCGAATTAGCTGTCGGCGCGCTTAACGTTGTGGTAGAGTACACGTAGAACGAATTCCTCGGGTCTCCGTCTCTCCTGTGACCTAGGTGGGAGGATTCCGGTGTGTGTCCATCGGGAAGGAGTGGTGCGTGTTGTGTTGGCGCGCGGGACCGTGTGTAGAGCCGTGTGTCCAGAGTTCTCGAGTCCAGACTGGAACTCGCGTATAGCTCCCTTCGCCGGCGAATAAGTTGGCGAGGGAAGGAGAAACGGCGAGGAGGAACCTGGTCAGAGGAAACGGTCCTTGTTAGAAGGAGATGAGAGCTATCCTAGTGCTGGTGAAGTTAGAGGGAAAGGTGGAGCAAAGAGGAAGAGGAGGAAGAGGACGCGAGGCCTTGCCGGACGGAGAAGGTGCGATAGATCGCGAGAGACGGGGTGGGAGAGGGCAGGTCGCGTGCCGGCGTGGTGCTGCTCCAAACCTGAAAGGAGAGGAGAGCACTTACCTTCCCGACGTCTCTCACGGTTAACACGCAGGGGAGCTCTCCACTCTCTTTCTCTCTCTCCCTCTCGCCTTCCTGTACCCGCCGACTACCAGTGCTCCTCGTGGTTCACCTACCTACCTACCTACCTACTTACCAACCTACCCGCCAACCTACGGGTCCGTTCGTTCGATCTGCTCCCCGCCCAAGCAGCAAACACCGTACCCTTCTCTGTGTGCGTTCTCCTCGATCGTCTCTCCCCCCCTTTGTGTCACACCAACGCTCTCACTGTTTCCCTCCCTCTCTCTCTCTCTCTCTCTTCGTTTCCTCCTCTCCTGTGATCTACTTTCATCTCTTTCACTCTGCCCTCCCATCAGCTTTTCCTTCGTTGCTTCGCGCACTCGCCACCCTGCCTCTCCCCTCTCTCTCATCTCCGTTTTCTTCAGTCAACGAGTATATACGGTTTCTTCGTCGTCGTCGCGCCTCGCCTCGATTCCTCCTCCCTCTCTCTCTCTCTCTCTCCCACCCTCCCTCTCTTTCCCCTCTCTCTCTCTTTCTCTCTCTCTCTCTCTCCCTCCCCGCTACCCACACTCTTCATCATCCTTCTTCATACACAGAAGGTTTCTCGCTCAGAAGTAAAGCCCCGACTGGCGGCGAGTCGCGTCTCACGAATCTCCGCGAGAGCGCTCGCTGATATTCCGCTTCGTCCACGAGGCGGACAGACACGCGCGAGGTGGGGGGATATCACACGCCTCGAGAGAGGACCTGGACAACGAGCACCAAACGATCGCCGGACGGTGCCTCAGCAACGTGCTCGAGACTCCTTCCGATCCTCCGCCGCGCCAGCAGTCAGGACTCGGCTGTTGTCCTGTCGACACGACACACCGGCGATCGATCGATCAGGACACACGTCGTCTCGCGATCATCCTGGATCATCCAGCCCGCCGCCTCCTCCTCCTCCGTCTGGGAAATCGATCGCGAGGATGGATCGACGTTGAAGAAGAACAGCTTAATACGAGGTTCCCTCGTGTTCGCGAAGAGGGTTCAGGACGAGCACACGGAGATACTAGTCAAAAGGGATCGAGGATCTAGGTGTTGGTTCAGTGATCTTGAAGGAGTTTCGATCTTCTGGAGGACTTTCCCGCGTCGCGATCATTCGCTCGAACACGTGGTCGCCACGAGGCGCGCACCACCTGTGAATCTGCGAGCGCGTTTGCCTCGCCGGTGTTCGTAGTTGTTTGTCGAATCAGGATGTTCCATCGGACGTTTTAATCTGGATAGTCATAGAGTATACTCGTTGACACTGTCCAGGGTGGATGGGAAGCAGAATACGAAGAAGAAGAGTGCCTGAAGTGTGAGGATCTCAGTGTTCGTTGTTGTTGAAACGAGAGTGACCCTTCTCTTTTCTCCTCCTCGCTATATATATATATATCTCTCTTTTCGCTTAACTCAGCTCTTCTTCTATTCCCACCTGACACGTGGAGGACTCTGTGCGCTTGCTCTTGTTTCTCTGTCTCTATACTCTTTATCTAAGCTACGTGGATTGGTAGTGAACTGACCAGTATAACAGTTGGGTGAACGAGAAGACACCAGCTAGATATACAATTGAAAGATCGAGGATCGACACGGAACAACCGGTGGGAAAAAAAGTGACAAGAGCCGGAAGTGAACACAGACGACTACCCCCGGCTTCAAGGTCGTGGAATGACGCATAAGGTAAGTCGGATTTCCTCTTTCTTTCGACGTTTTTCTCTTCCTTGGTTTCGGACCGAGAGTTCTTCTGTGATAAGAGTCGCTTCGACCGAGACGCCTCGATTGAATATTTATGAAGCCCGGATCGCGCTCCCGGCCGGGAACACCATCGCGCGAATCGGACGAAGAAAGCGCGGGAACCTGAAATTGATTGAGACGTCCCGGCCGGACGCCGAAGAAATCCCTGGTCGTACTCCTGCGGCGAGCACACGCTCCTTTTCGAACACTATACTTATGTCGACGTTCCTCTTCGATTCTCCAGTAATTTGCTTCGAGCGTTCCTTCGAAAATAAATCGTCGTGTTCATATAAGAACATCGAAATCGAAATGATCGCTGTTGTTCGTTCTCTTACGAACTCTCCGCTCGTATCCGACTCTAAAATCCATTTCATACTGTAACAACTCTTTCTGTAATCAATGCTCGAACTAGAGCAATCAAATTCAAACGAAGAACAAAATTCAATTTCTAGATGAAGCGGCATCAAACAAATCTCTTGTAAATTCTACGCTTGGACGCGACTGCTGAATTCATTTCATACATCAGTTCTTCGATTAATCGTCGTGTTCAAATAATTCTTCATTCTCTTAGAGCAACTCGTTGTGTAATCAGTGTTCGAACTAGAACAATAACATTAAAACGAAGAACAAAATTCAATTTCTAGATGAAGCGGCATCAAACAAATCTCTTGTAAATTCTACGCTTGGACGCGACTCCTGAATTCATTTCATACATCAGAGCAAATTCTCTTAGAGCAACTCGTTGTGTAATCAGTCTTCGAACTAGAACAATAACATTAAAACGAAGAACAAAATTCAATTTCTATATTACGCGGCATCAAACATTTCTTACCTGGATGTTACTTTAATTAATCGTCGTCTTCAAATAAGAACATCGAAATCGAAATGATCGCTGTTATTCTCTTAGAGCAACTCGTTGCGTAATCAATGTTCGGACTAGAGCAACGAAATTAAAAAGAAGAACAGACTTCAGTTTCTGAAACGAACGACACCGAAAAGATCGGCCTCGTTGACGGTCCTCTTCGTCTCTTGCATCGACGTCCACTTATGTGGAACAAGCCTCACAGCGCCACAGACATTGAAAAAAGGCGTTCGATTTCTAAATCGAGCAACGTCGAAGAAATCGGCCGATTTCGAGGAACTCGCCGTAGAAAAAGTGGGATGACGAATGGATCTACGGGATCGTTTCCCGTAACGCACGAGCGGCGAGCGACAAGTTTCACTCGCTCGCGGCCACTCGCGTCTAATTCGCTCGGAACCAGTTCCGAAGTCGCGGCTGCTCCGTTGATTCCGTGCTGAATCCATGGCTGAAAAGTTCAGGCGCTGCTCGCAACACGCCCACGCCCTCGTCCTTATATCACCGAACAGTTCGTTCTGCCGGTCAGGCAACGAGACACCGCGAAAGCTATGTTGTATGTTCGTTGTGCGCCTTCGCTCGCGCGCACGGTTCCACGGCGCGCGTTTCCTCGTTCATAAATTTACGCGCCTCCAGGCCGAGGGACTGCGCCCATTCGAGGGTCCCAGAGATAACCCCATCCACTATACGGTGATCGATTATGCCTGACGCGCGAAAACCTTTACCGCTACAACGATTTTTCGCATATTCGCCGAGCCATTTTCGCCGAGCCATTTTCGCCGAGCCATTTTCGCTGGACTTTCTATCGGGTCCCGAACCGGGCCTGTCGATCGATCTTGATCTCCATTATTCCACCATGGTTCTCTTTGTCTTTGTAATTTTGTAACAACGGCAAACATTGTAGGATTTGCTCGTTATTATTCTGTGATCTTTGTTCCTGGAAATTCACACAGAGGCTTGAAGAAGAGCTTGTTTGTTCATGATTATCCAAAAAAACTGTCTCGGTTTGTACTCATCCGTCGAATTTTGTAACAACGACAAACATGTAGACATCTGGCACGATTTTGCTTTGAGAAGATTTTCTTCCGTTAAAATCTGATTCACAAAGTAAAATGATTCGACTTCGGATTGTATGCATCGAGCATGAAAACAGAAGAAATTAACACTTTACATACCGGAAGCCTATTAATAGGAGTATCAATAATTTTGCTGCACCAGAAGGAAGCATAGAAATTTTCTTTTACATTGCAATCTGAAATGAAACTATTGGATGACGTTATCGAGGATGACTTGTTAGTTCGCAATGAAAATTGCTGTTGCTATCGAAGGTTCTATTAAAAAGTATTTAACCATGTATCATAGATTTTTCAAAATTATGCTAATTGTTAGTCTCTAAAATTATGCTTCAAAATTATGCTAATTGTTAGTCTCTGGGATTTATTAAAATTACAATACATGTTCACACCATTAAAACGACGTTGGATTAGTTTGCAATCCAATCAGCCTGAACCGTAATTGACACGAGTGTTGTGCGACAGTATGTATGCGCTATCCTCCAGCAAGAGAATCGAGCAGAACTTTCCTTCGCAGAGGGAGAGAACGCGGGGCGGAAGATTCTCATGGCCTCGCATGGATATTCGTGGGTGCCGCATAAATCCTGGCAAGTCGGTCGTCCGTCCGCTCTTAACGATCCAATGATTAAATGCCACGAATTCCCCGAACCGCGATACATTATTCATAGTGAAACAGGCCGGTGTTCGATAGCGCACGCAGCCAGGCGGTTACGGGTTTCCGAGGGTGCAGCCACGTTAACAGTTAATTGATAACAGGTAAGCGAAGCGGCGCCTCGATTTTTGTTGTTCAGGCCACGCCGATCGACATAGACCGACAACACCGTTAACGGTCTCCCCGAGAAAACCAATACGCCAACCTCGTGTGTTCCCTCGTTTTCCCCCCTCGAGGCATTATTTTCTTTTATTCGACGTACAACCAGAGATCGATCTCTCGCCAGTTTCGTTTCGGAGCGATTCCTCCGCGACCTGTCCCCTTATCTCTCGCAATAACTCACTTCGACCTCTTCTTTCCACGGAAATACGCGTACACAATTAACGCACCACACCGATAACGAGCTTCGGCCGATCGAGGTCGTACGGAGAAAAAAAAATCGGCCGGTTTATCAATACACGAGAAAGCTCTCCGATGTTGTCCATCGATCGCTAGATCGTGATACCGATTCGGCTAGATGGCGGCCTTGGCTTATCGAGCCCCAACGGCTTAACAAATATACGGAGATCTAATAAATCTACCAGACAAACGACCGGTGTTGGATTTTTTATTCTAGAATTAGTTAATTTATTAACTCGATAGTTTGAGGACCGTTATTGCAATAGTCGACGCCCTATTGACACCACAGTTGCGTCAACGGTCGTGTACGCCGACGCTGCAAGCTTGAGAGGCTTCCGGCTCAGTCTCATTGTTTTTCTTCCATGAAACAGCTAAAAAGAATCGTACATCAAATTTTGATGGCTTGTTGTAAAGAGAAAGCATAAATCTTCAAATCCATGGTAGACTGAATTGCGAGCAAAATTTTTGAATTTTTTTACAGAGGTTCCAAACTATACCATTTTTTGAGAAAGAACGTGTCTTTACCTAAATCCAGTTCGAACGTACTCCTCGTTTCCATTGCATAAAACAGCCAGAAAAAGTCGTACACCAAATTTTGAGGACTTGTTGTAAAGAGGAAGCTTAAATCTTCGAACTCATGATAGATTCTGTTCCCAAAAAAATTTTCCGATGGTTTCGGAGATGCTCCGAACTGTCAAATCTTTGAATTTGGACCAGCGAATCAGGGAGCACTCTAAGGCTCGCAGGGACTGAAAGACAGGTCTCAGTTGGATATCTGAACAAAACGGTCCCGGAACTCCGGTCCGGTTCGTCCTCAGAAGCGAGTCGAATTTTTTCGGTGGCGCGTCTGCGTCGCGTGGGCGATCGTCGGTTGTCTACGATAGAGGTGGGGCGACGGGAATGAGCTCAACAATGGCATCGCGATACTGCTCGAATTTAATTTGAAAGCAGCACAGGCCCATTGTACAACGCGTACACGCGGACGTATAAATAGACGTGGTCGGTGCGCGCTTGTGTGCCCACGCAAACCAGCCTTTATGCCACCGAGAGGATCCGCGTCGACGCGAATTTGCATTTACAACCGCGAGCGCGTCTTCTGCGAAAAAACGACGTATAAATTCTCGTTAAACGCGATCCACGCTCGCTTCCTCGCCCGAGAATCTCGCCACCCGAAGCACGAGATCGCTTCCATATTGCCTCGATTCGAGAAATCAAATCGACAAACGATCGCGGTGTCTTGGATCGGGATGTCGATCGCGGCTCAATGTATACCGGAAGAAAACGGACTTTGACTGCGAGAATATACTCCGGGGAGTCCCCCGAGGTTGATGGGTATCCATTCGGACTTTGCAATTGCTTTAAAAGTTGGCAATGTTGAACACATTGTGGATGGAGGCAGAAATTCGCAATGTCTTGCGAAAGAATTCAATCCGTCCATCTTGGAACGATGTTGAACAATCTGGTTGCATGGAACGATTTGTATAGAATTTGTTCTCCAGTTTATTAAACAGAAAGGTGCGAAGAAATAGTTTTTCAATGCGTCCATTTTTAAACGATTTTAACCAACCAGGTTGTATTAAATCATTTTCAGAAGATTCGTCCAGCAATATGTTAAAGCAAATAGAACGAAACAAATTTTTTGTCTCGGTTCAATGTGCGTCAAGCCGACGAATTTGATTTACCAGTTGCAAATTTATGTCCCTGCATGTTATATGCATGTCATGTCGCAGCTCGTTGAATTGCGGATGTTTGTGCAAATCCTTATCTTCGGTAATATATCAGAATATTTTTCGTGGTAAACAGGGATAAATAACGCATTTAAATTCGCCGATTTACACGTTTTCTTATATTTTATGAACTCGTATATTCCATGAATGCGTAAGGATCCACAGTCTGACCGTTAAGAGATGGCGAATGTTTATGCAGATTCCTATCTTGATCGGTAGCTGCAAGAAACTGGAGTTAAATACCACTTTATTTCTATGCATAATAAATAACGGAAAATGATGTGCATTACGTTGATTAATTTTACTATAATTTTGAAGCGAAAAATGGAACATTAAATATATTATATATTCTATCAGGTGTTAGCAGTAATTATAAATCATTGAGCAAGGTGGTTCGGAACCCACCGTAATAAACGGTAGGTCACGCTGAAATTAGGCGTTAGTGAGAGTGGAAGAGGGTAAGAGTGGTAAATATCATTACTGCTATAATAATTAAGCCCGAACGATTGAAAAGGAAAATGAACAGTTCTACAAACTCTGGAAATATCTCGAAGAAAAGAAAGTAAATCTCGGTGCCGAGCAAACGCGTAGGCAGTAGTACATAAATATACACACAATACATATCTCTGAAAACATAAATCTTTTTCTAAATGCAAGAAGTTAATGGCCACGAAAAGGTTCTAATCTGCGAAATAAATCTTTTATGCGAGGGGTAGAGTAAATATCGTTGCAACGAGTCGCATGCGGTCTGCATCTCGCCGGGCTCGAGGGTCAGGTATAAATACTAGCATTAATCTATAAAAGGCAAGGGTGACTAGGACTGTAGAACAGAGACTCTATTCTGGAAGAGTCCTAAATTTGTAGAAAATACAACCAGTACCTAGAATCATGGTGGTTCGGATCTTTTGTTGAGTGTGGGTGTCGCGACGGCTTCCGATCTACCGGCTAATAGCGAGGGACTTCAAAGAGGCCGTTTCGTGGACGTCGCTGTCGATCGGGAACCGTTTTATTGCCGTTTGCGCCAGTCCAGAGAGGAGAGGACATTGTTCGAACCTCTGGGAGTCTCTCATGATTGTCGTTGGCTTTCCATTCTCGTGACGACGGTATTCAAATGACGCCGGCACACGTTTACGCATCGGCACGATCATTTTGCAATCGGTAAAAAAAAGGGGGAAACGATTGCCGTTCACGCAACTCTGCTCCACTTCGCACTTTGCCACCTGAAACTCGCTATCGATTCACCAGAAAGAAATTCTTCTAATGTCACGAACAATAACGAAAACGATACAATTTATTGAATGCGCTGAACACGCCTAACGCGTATTTCCAGACTGCCGATTTTTATGCTAAACAAAAGCTGACTGCATTAATGACCAGGAGCAACATGGACGTTTATTTCTTCTCTTAATAATGTTATCGGGTTGGAAACAATGCGACAGTACTTTTAAATTCATTCAATGTTTTTACTGGTTTGCAATGCTCGCGCAATTTTCCTGTGCTCGACCGAAGTAGCTTGTAGAACGATGTCGCGTGACATTTTTATAATTCCAGCAGTTGTGAAAAAATCAGAAACGAGTCAATTCGATCTATCCGGTATTTCTACTGCCGATAAATATCGAACACGACGTAATTAACATTGCGGCTCACTAATTACGCTAATCGTATCGAACCATCGCTAATAATATCGATGAGCATACATCGGCATATACAATATCAAAATAAGGATAAACGAGGATTCGTACGAGACTGAGTAATAATCCATGACGACGTAAAGCGAATTTTTCAAAAACTGAACACGCACATCTGAACTTTTTTATTTTACGATTATTGCAACTATAACGATGAATTCATAGGTAATAAATTATTACTAATAATTATACTGTGAATCTCGATGCGTTTAAAATTTTCAAAAAATCCTTAGATCGAGTCGATTCGCAAAGTTTCTTTGACAAAGGTGGACCAGACGACGCGGAGCGGCTTCCTCGAGTGGACGGAGCGTCTGTCCTCTCCGGGATTACGTTTTAATCTTCGACGTCAACGGGGCCAGAAAAAGAGAGCGAAAAGGGCGGTCAGTTTATAAGCTGGTTTTTTCGAGCGGCTCGCGATTCGTCGGGAGATCGTTTCTGCCGGCTGCCGTGCCAGCTGAGAGAGCTGACATTTTTACGAGCGCGGCGCAATCGCGCGACGTTAGCACGGCAGTGTAATTTTTGTCGCGTCGGTTGATTTACGGCTGCAGAGGCGAGAGAAAGAGAGAGAGAGAGGAAAAAACGTCGAAACCCCTGTAACCCGCACAACAAAATTGCGGACGATTTCGTCGTCAGCCGTGTTGCTCGCGTCACGAGATCCCGCGCGCGCGAAATCGGTGTAATCCGCTCGCGATCTGCCCAAGAAAACCGGGGCGAGAAACAGTATCGTTCGATCGAGGCACGCCACAACACGTCCTTGGTCGATCGGAGAACAATTCCTACGTCGAGACTCCGCTTTGGCGGCTTAAATTTGAGGCCACGGTTTACATTCGTGACGCAAGAACGTTAATCGAGGCGATTCGCGGACACGACATGACCCGGCGCGGCGATCGCGGAGCACCGTAAAATAAATCACGCTATGAAAGCATCTTCGAAACTTCAATACTTATAAAATAAAACATCTAAGACTAAGTTAAAGATTTTAGCTACGAAGGTAGACTGCTAACCAGCAAAAGATCAATCGAGCAATATTACCTGCTTCCAGACGTGTTACAAAATCGCCAACAAGAATTACATAAAGATAAGAGGAAGTGATCGAGGGAAATACGATAAATACAGAGCAGATATCGCAGCATTTCTGAGAAACCGCTCGTCCATCATCGATACCGTTCACGCAAGAAAATAGATCGCGATGATCGCCGATCGCCGGAGACCGGAAGCCGTGAATCAGGCGATCGTTCCACGGTTCTGCGAAAAAGAAGAAGAACTTCTGTATCTTCCAGGAAGCTGTAGGACGCCCTAATGGCCGTCCGATCCGGTCCCAAATTGCTGGCCTGTATCCTGAACGAGGGCGTATAGTTCTCGTCGTCCTTCCAAGGCCATCGGTAGCCGATCATTTGCGGAACAAGCATAAATGAAAGGATCCCGACGACGGTTCACGGAATCGCAGGAAACTTCGGCCTCGTTTTTGTCGGCCATCGCTCTAATCATATTTCTCGTGTTCCCCACCATTAGAGAATGATTTGATCCAATCCCCGGAGGCGAGTCGATTCCCGATCCCCCGATCTTCGTATTTACGCAACGGCGTCGTCGAAAATTTTACAGTCAAATCGCGCGACGATCGGCAACACGATTCGTTCCTCGGCGTTCCTCGAGGACTCGGAATCGTTCGATCGAGATCGGTGTCGCGATCCCTCGATGGAAACACCTGGATCGATCGAGTACAACCTTCTACGATCCAACAGCAATGTCTCGATCGGGCGAATCGCGCGAATCATCGCACAGCTGCATACGCTGACAGTCGGAAACGATTTCGAGCGTTTAAAGGGAAATCGAACGCCACATCGCACGCCACCGCCGAGCAATTACAATGTTCGATCGTTCGCTGCCCCTTCTGGAAAAGCTCTCCCCGAGTCATCTCTGACGAACTCGGCCGCGAATGATTAAGAGAATCGCACCGAGTTCTGAGAGAACAGCTAACGAGCCGAACAGAACAATGACGAGGACAAAGAGCGAGGTCCGCAGGACCTTCTTGGTCCTCTCGGGAATGACGAGCCGATCGATGAATCTAACCGAAATTTCCAAATCCCGTTCTGCTCGCTAGTTTTGCATTCTCAAGTGTTTGTCTGGACTGTGCGCTACAATTAGCCGCGTTAGCTGTTCCTCGCCAATTTTAGTGAGCGTACACTGGTGTTCGTAGGTTGCATTAAAAAATACTATTACATAATTTTAAATCTATTCCAACATATTAAGAAAGAAATCAACGACCGTGGTCCCGTTGAAAGCACCGGTTCTCATTCGATCACCGAAGTTAAACAACGTGGAACGTGGAATAGGCTTGGATGGGTGACCGCCTGGTAAAAACCCGGGAAGTGATCCCCTGGGTGTTTTTTCACGTGTTGTTGGTAAAAGGTGGTTCGGATCCCACCGTAATAAACAGTAGGTCCCGCTGAAAAGGCGACAGGGAGAGTGGAAAGAAGGGAGAGATTGGTAAATGGATTTGAAACCCTGAGGGGACCAAATCAGGGAAATGTTTGTTTCGCAGAAAGATCCGCTGTCTAATTGTAACTTCGTGAATTGACGTCGTAAAATAATCTAACTGGGCTAATTTTACAACGTGGAACTTCTACTTTCAGTAGTTAGTTTGTTCTTTTTTAAATAGTATGTCTTTTTGGAAAATCATTTGTACATCAGATAGGTTTCATACGTATATATGTAGAAATCACTTGAATCGGTGAAGATTGAGTCAGGAAACTTCCACGGCGACGAATCGCGGTTACATCACGGACGAAATCGACCGAAAGGAAGAACGAAACGGTACAGAGACAGTTTCGAGGAAAGTCGACGCCAGTAAGCAGGGCCCCCGGTTGAATCTATGCAACGATCGGCCCCGAAATCAAGAATAGATTTTCATGAATTTTCCTTTCGGCCGTCGGGCATCGGTTGGCCTCATTCTACGCTCTATTCTTTCCGCGATTCGCCTTTTCCACTTCCGCGGACTCGTCAGTTTGACGTTATCTCTCACGACGTCCATCCCTCGATCTACTCTTAAGACGCGGCTTCGGTTCCCCAACCGTTTTCTCATGAAATATTCACGCGCTGCTCGAAATCATCGTTCGATCACTCTTCTCCCGACTGTGATCTATACGGATGGTCAAATTATTAGAGTTACATTCCGAAAAACATATTCTTTAACCATATACGATGAATAATGTCGTCCACAGTTAGCGGATAGTAATTTGCAGAATCCAAAATGAAACTTGTCTGCTTTAATCCCGAGCTACAAAAAATTTCTAAACATTTATTTCGTTTCTGAATAATTAGACTGCGGATCTTATGCATTTCTGGCAAAAATGAATTAGTACAATTTGAACCAGTAGAAACATTTGAAAAATTTAAAGACGTCAATATATTGTCCTCAACTGATTAAGATTGTTAAAGACGAAACGGGGACGAGACAAATTTTTATTTTGCACAAAGATCCGCGATCTGTTAATAATTCTAATAAACTGGAAATAATATAATAGCACAGTTCAACCGTTGAATCGTTTCTACTGATTTGCATTTATAATCCATTCATTCTTTATAAACATGTATAAAATCGGCAATCTGATTTGCGCAATTGATTGTACTATTTGTGAATCGAGAAAGATTCTGTACAATCACTAACAATATCATAAAAATCCGATCGTTTCGGTTTCATATTAAATCCCGTTCAATTCGTCTCTCTGGATACGATTGAGGCTCTCGATCAGCCGAAGCTCGCCTAACCAGGACCACAGTGCTACGCATGGATCACGATTAATCACATCGTCCCGATGCTCGATCGAGCCGGATCCATCACTCGGTGCTGCCACTAATATCGAGCGGACGCATTAATTAAGGGACGCTTTCTAATACGTCGAATTGAATCACGGCAGGTCATCGATCTCACCTGGCGTCGCGTCGCTCGCGGGCGTTCCCCTGTTTTCTAGATCGGCGCTCGTTTTCTCATCTGCCTCGTGGTTTCACTCCTTTTAACCGTTTCCGGCCCGAATATTCGGTTCAATCATCATAAGTAGACTGCGGATCTTTAACACCAGGTTTACGGAGGTCCAAATATAACTATTTCACATTAATTTATAAACATAACAAGAATGTGTATATCCAAATTTTTGGCCATTTTTCCGATAGTGTATACCCCAAGAAATAAATTTGATAAATAATTTCTCAGGGAAGCATCGTTACAATCTTAATAATTGCAAATTAAGAATATTAGAACCCGTCATTTTGACGGGTCCCGTAAACCTAGTGTTAAATAAAAATATTTTGCATTGATTGTTGGAAGCAGGAATAAAACATAACAATTGATTTCATCCCTTAACGACTTTGTTACGGTAAAAGTAAAATCACAACACTCTTGAATTATTTAAAATTTTCTCCCATTTTATATTTCATCCAACCAATTTCACCATAAATGCATACACATCCGCAGTCTGATCGTATTAGGTTGTCCCAAAAGTTTCTTTCGGAATGTGTTCCTTTAATGTTGTTAAATAAACACAAAACAACGCGATAATCAATATGTTAATGTTTTAGTACTTCCTAACATGAATTTGCATTATGCGCATAAAATCGAAAACCAACTTTTGGGGCAACCTAATATTCATTTAGCAATATTAAAGGTACACATTCCAAAAGAAACTTTTGGGACAACCTGATACTTAAAAAATCAGGAAAAGTGTTACGTGGAACATCCTGTACACTAGTCCTCGCGAATCGTAATTCCCACTAGTGCTCACGTTGCGAACTGATATATTGTACACAGTTCTTCCTCAACTCGAGGGAGTTCCTCCAGAGAGTTCTTCAAGATCAACGTTGCTCTCAAAGAAATTGAAAAATATAGTAGAACCTCGATTACTTTTTATTTGTAGTTACTTTTTGAAGTGAAAACTTCTTTAGGGGCACCGCCTACACAATTGCTGGGCAGTGAATGAGTCTGATCCGTCAGGCTCCGAGAATAGGAGTATTCTCTTGGATTTTATGCGCGCAGTATTGGTATATTTTCAATTTGTGAGAAGGAAATGTCGATGAAACTAAATATTGGGGAAATAGTGTAGCCGTAAACATTGTCGAGGAAGTCGCTGTCGGTCGCGTAGAACCGGTAAAGGATCGGAAAATGGAAGCATCGCGTTTCCAGGAGGCCCAGCAGCGATGCAGAGAGAAAGGCTCGCCGAGAAGACCGAAGGGAGGGTCGGAACAAAGACATCAAACGGAACGTTCCGGCGTCGGACACGGCGATCGAGCATGCCCCGATCATTTTCTCCGGTTTCTCGCGGAGCGGAGGCTGGAAAATGCCCGCTGGCGGACGTCCGAGTTTGCGAAACCAGAGTTCGCAGACAGACAGACAGACCGCGGAGCGATGCATGCCGGTCGGACCGGTTGGCTCGTTGCACATGGCCACAACCTCCGTAGAACGATTTCCTCGGCAACCCGACGCTCTAATGACATTGTTTCGCGCATTATCGCGGCGGCGCGGCCCTCGCCTTCCACCCTGTCGAAAGAGACTGACGAGGGTCTCTTCAAAGGAAACTCTCTCTCCTCTCTCGCGTGCGTGGCGCGACGAGAAAAGCGAAGAGCGGTTGCACGGCTACGGACGCGCGTTGGAACGCTGCATCCTATGCAGTCGTCGTTTTTGCGATTCGCTTGAAAGTGCGCTCTGGATACCAGCGCTCGCTGCCTCGATATGCGCCGCCTTTTTTTGCCAACTAATAAACCGGCGAGCGAAGAGGAAAGTTATCGGACCAGGCTCGTTTCGATTTCAAAATGAGTCGATAATGGAGCGGTTTCGCTTTCAGCGAGGATAACCGGGGACGTTCCTCGGACTGTTTCTTTCCACGTCGCGGCTGGTCTTTCTTTTGTGACCGATGCAAATGTCATGGCGCTGAAACGCGCGTAACGAGCCGAGCGAATAAGGGAACACGGATTCCGGGTCTGTCCTATCGATTATATAATTGGACGATCGCCGGTTCGATACGACATGAAAATTACGCGCGAGACACTTGAACCCGAACGCGGTTCGACCCCTCGTCACCAACATTTTCTTTGATTTTCTCTTTTCGTTCGTCTTTCATCGTTTTTTTAATAATTAACTTAACAGCTATATCTATACAAGGTATAGAAGAACAAGGAAAAAGATGAATTGTAATTTTCAAGGTTTCGTTCTCGAGACAATCCTGGAAACTCGGCGAACCCTTGATTTGAATGGTATAATAAATTATAAGTAGTCTGTGGATATTTATGCAGAATACATATTTTTTGCATCCTTTAATAACCCTAATACGATGATGATAATATAGTGATACCCTTAAATCCTTATTATGGTTTTACCGTTTCACGTTTCACCTACTCGCTTTTGTCATAAATGCATAAAATCCTCGGTCTAATTGTAATGCTGTTACCAACAAACATATGTAAAACAAATCTCGAGTCTAAACGCTTTCATAGCTCAAAGACTCGCAGCATCGCGCAACTCGTCATCGTCCAGCAAGCAAGCCCGAGACAATGGCGCGGAGCCATCGGTATTCTTACCAAGATACACTGTCATTATTCAAACCGTGCCAAAAAAGGCAAAAATCTCTTACCGGTCACATCACTGTTGTTCATCGCGTTCGGTTCATTAAATTGTACAGTGGTAATTGCTATAATTGCTCCGACGGCATCGGAGGAAGTCCTCCGGAGGATTCGTTGCGAACAGACTCACTTTCTTTTCCCGTTTCCTACCACGCGCGCCTCTTCTTCTTCGGGTTTGTTTCTATCCCCTCTGTGCTCCTCGTGCACGGTGTTATCGCGTAATTTGCAGACAAATGGCCGTTACTGTTGCCAGATGGGGCCTAAACGCGTTGCGCGAGAATCCGTGAGAAAAATTCTCAGCCGAGCATTGTGCCAGGCCCTCGATCTACCGTCTATAAATGGCATAATCTTCTTCCGGCGCTCGGCTCGGCTTGGAAATATTTGGCGAATTTCAGCCGATTAACGTGTACCAGCTTGGAAACTAGGCGACTCCAGCCGGGAAAGCGTTTAGGATACCGACGCCGCTCGATTGTCTTCCTAATCGGCCCATTATGTTCCACGCTCGTAGATCGACACACTTCTCGGAATCATCCGAGGCATCTTGCTCGACCCGTTCCCGTCTTCCTTCAACCGGCTACTTTTTCTCATCTTGTATACTGGCTTTCGTGCTTAGACAAATGTCAAAAATTATTAGCAGACCGCGGATGTATTTCTCACGTTTTTATTCATTTTCCAGATAAAAAATGAAATTGTTTAAAGGCTGTACCAGCTGTCCAGCGCAAAAATCGTCTCTGTATTCTGTCGGATTAAACAAATGTTCGATCTTCAGCCATCTCGGATCGACGACTCGGACGAAATCCTTTCGTTTCCCAGGTTTCCGATCCATTCTTGAAAAGAATTTTTGTCGAAGACAACACCACCTGTCTCGAGACATCCTGTACCCCTACCCTCTCCCCATTGTTTGTTGAACCAGAGTCCACGAGCAACCAACTGGAATCCGAGACCGCCTCGCAGTGAGAGTATAAAGCGAAATTCCGACGGCGCGGCGTCGATAGTTTAGGTTTCATAAGGAAACGCCTGTGCCGAGCGCAGCCGTTTATCTAAATCATAGAGAGAGAGACCGTAGAGAAAACCGGCGAACGTTATCTCGACTCGGAGACGCAGAAATATATCTCGTACGGTCGGAAATTCTGCGGATCGCTGCGCTTGAAAATCTTTGACTGGACGGTATGTCTCGAATCCGCTTTCTGTTCCTCTTGAAATCCGCGTTCGCGAACGCTTTCTGCTACCCTTGGGGATCTGGCGAACACCTGCTGTCTCGAATTGCGAAATTCTCCGCTGAGAGAAACGCTCAAGGAACGTTTCGTCGCTCAAACGAACGCTGTTAACTCTTCCTTTCATTCTACGCCGCGATCCACCTTTTTCTCCGGCATTTTTCTTCTCGATATTTCAGCGTCGTTTACGAGCAGATCATAACATCATTTTGTTAATAATTTTGATGTTTCTTCAATTATTTTCGTCGTCTTATCGTTCACGCATTGCTGCTACGAATGCTAAGTTGATCACAAAGCCTTTGAACGTTTCTGTCCGGTTTATTGTTGGAATTATTTGCAAGAGCAAATAAAAATTTGATCGGGCTCTAAAAAATACATCTCTGCTATAGATCGTGCACGTTAAACTATAATAAAATTGCACAAGCAAAAGAATGGTCCGCCCGAATGAAAGTAAATTCAGTTCAGAGGAAACGCAGGTAGTCTTGTAGTAAAAGCGACTTCCGTGGCACGCAGGGTTGAGAGACAGCGAGCAGAAGGTGCTTCAGAACTCCTGAGAAACCGTAGTCTCGTTGAAAGACGTGAAGCTATTATCGGGAGGATGTCCCGCGCGGACAGAGGAGTCACGGATGATACGTCGCTTCCTTGGAGCCCCGGCATTGCAGTCACCGCTGCCTGACAGCATTGTCTTCCCCTCCGATCCTAATAGGCAACGCTTATTAGGGTCACGATGTCTGTAAAAGTACCGGAAGCCGGCTCCGGGAGCCTTCTGAATCCATTCATCGCGATCCCGAATGGAGAGATCGACTCCGCCGACCGATAAGGTTAGCGAAGCGCGGCACAAATACGTTTCCAAGGAAACGGAACAATAAAAGATAGAAATCACTTCCCTTTTCGTCGATCCCGATCGAGACTGATCCGACGCGGTACGTGACATCGTATCGCGAAATAAAAATTGGCGGAATTGCAACGAACCGACGTGAAATAGAAATTGATTATCTTTCTTTTCATATGTTTACTAGCAATGAAACTCTCCTAATGTTTTTGCTGTTTTAAATTCCGCCTACCCATTTCTGTTTTAAATGCACAAAACCCTCTGTGTATTAATAATTCGTGTCGCAAAATAAAAACTGTCTGAATTGCAACGAACCGGTGTCAAATAGAAATTGATTGTCTTTCTTTTCATATGTTTACAATCAATGAAACTCTTCTAATGTTTTTGTTGTTTTAAATGCACAAAACCCTCTGTGTATTAATAATTCGTGTCGCAAAATAAAAACTGCCTGAATTGCAACGAACCGGTGTCAAATAGAAATTGATTGTCTTTCTTTTCATATGTTTACTAGCAAAGAAACTCTTCTAATGTTTTTGCTGTTTTAAATTCGACCTACTCATTTCTGTTTTAAATGCACAGAACCCTCTGTGTATTAATAATTCGTGTCACAAAATAAAAACTGCCTGAATTGCAACGAACCGGTGTGAAATAGAAATTGATTGTCTTTCTTTTCATATGTTTACTATCAATGAAACTCTCCTAATGTTTTTGCTGTTTTAAATTCCGCCTACCCATTTCTGTTTTAAATGCATAAAACCCTCTGTGTATTAATAATTCGTATTGCAATATAAAAACTGCCTGAATTGTAACGAACCGGTGTGAAATAGAAATTGATTTTCTTTCTTTTCATATGTTTACTAGCAATGAAACTCGCCTAATGTTTTTGCTGTTTTAAATTCCGCCTACCCATTTCTGTTTTAAATGCATAAAACCCTCTGTGTATTAATAATTCGTATTGCAATATAAAAACTGCCTGAATTGTAACGAACCGGTGTGAAATAGAAATTGATTTTCTTTCTTTTCATATGTTTACTAGCAATGAAACTCGCCTAATGTTTCTGCTGTTTTAAATTCCGCCTACCCATTTCTGTTTTAAATGCATAAAACCCACTGTCTATTAAAAATCATGAAAAATTCGTCGGCAACGTCTGGCATGCAAGAGACATCTCGGCTGTTCGTGGCTGACCGTATCTACTGCTCGCGAGCACTCGACTTCCCTCGAACGAAGGAAATTGGTTCTGTCGAACGAAGAAAATCGATTCCGTCGAAAGAAGAACAAATAAAGCTTGCTTTTGCAGGTGGAATCGCTTCCGTTCGGTTTCACCAGCATCGCCACCGGTACACCCAGTATACATCCGACCGCAAAGTAGACTCTCCGTTTCAGGCGTGTCTAACTAGGGACGGACAGTTTCTACTAGGCGAGGAACACTTTCTCAACGCGAACCAATTTGCGAGGCTCGTAGATTAGTCGCTCGTATTTATTCCCGTCCGTCTTTCATCCGTCGATTTAAGGTCTGCAGGCTGGCTCGGTGGGATCGGTCCGCGGCGTAATTAGTATTTCACGGAAAAGAAGAAACTCTCCGGGTACACCGGCGGTACACCGGCTCGCGGAGCAGGACGTCTCATTAACGTTGGCGAGCGCACCTATCGTGCGCCGATACGATCGGTACGCGACCGACGCGATGATAATGTTCTTTCTCCAGCTTTTACCCGCGTCTACCTTTTCTTCCGCTTCTATCGGTCCAATGATTGGTCCAGGCTAGACATTTGTTAGAAATTTTGAGTCGGTCGCCAACGACCACTCGCCAACAATCCCGATTAACACTTACGGACTACTAGAATTGATGCGTCTGATCATCGTCAGCTAATTCTACTTCTTCAAGAAAGACACACCCGACCACAAAGAATTTCAACAAAATAAATCATGCATTCTTCAATTAAAAGAGCATCACAAACGCAACTACTTCGTGCAAATAGCACTCACGGACCATCAACTTTTTTCCAATTGGAACGTTCTGTTCCCTATTAATGCTCGGGTCGGAAAGGACCCGGAACCGTGGAGAACGAAGCGAAATAGATGAAATAGGGCTTTCAGGAAAGCGGAGGACGAAGGGACGGGCGAAAGGAACGGTGAAAGGTGGTAAAACGGTACTTGGGATGCTGGCGGTCAGTTCCTGCGTCGACTTAATCGTTTTCGATGTTACTTTCATTCGAGCTGACAGACGACACCGTTCATTATTCATCGGGCTGCGCGTTTCGCGGCGCTTGCACCGGTCACTCGGCCAGAATTAATTTGTCGACAGCGTCCCGCGTACACGCGAGCCGCGCGCGTGCATCGCCGATTATCCATCGATTATTATTTATGGTTCCGGGGCCGGACTGACAGCGAAAAAATACGAAGGCGTTACTCGCGATCCAATCGGATCCAATCGAATCGATCGCGCGGGCGCGAATTCCGTCTGTCGCATGCTCTTGTGCAATTGTTGCTGGAAGTAACGTGTAAATCCGATGCAGTTACCGTTCGCAATTTTCGCCGATCAATTTACCCGTAGATAAATCTCAGGATTTGCTAAAAAAAAATTCATTCCTGTGCAATTCCTACATCCTACAATTTTTATTTCGCAGGTATCCGTAGTCCAGTCATAATAAAAATTTGAAAAGTTGGTAATACTAATTTGTGGAAATGTTGTGTGCGTAGCAGTCTCTTTAAGACAACAGCAATGTATTAACCCTTTGCACTCGGTTGTCCCCTCTGAAAGGCTCCACGAAAAATTAATGTACCATTGTCCAAAATATTGTTTACATTATTAAATATATCGGTATCTAATCAATTACTAAACATTTAGGTATCGTGTGAGGTATTATGCCAATTTCGTATCCATAAAATTTCAAAAATCATAGGAAATGGAAATATTCTAGATCGGAAGAAATGTTTAATTTTCCAGTTAAAATAGCTCCGAGCGCAACGTGTTAATATAACGGTGCAACCGTTAAGCATGTTAAATTATGCAAGAACATTGAAACTGTATAACACCGAAAGCCGCAAAAGAATTGAACCAACATATTCGCCGTCCACTGTGCAACACCTTCGTGCTCTTCTTTCGAAAAGCTTCAGCAGGTGCACGCAATACTGCAACCGGTAAAGAACATTGTGCCACAATGTTTAAAAGACGCATCCTTAAATCACTCGTAACGATGTGCACAATTAAAACCGAATTTGACCGGCGCGGCGTGCGTTAATTTACGGTTCGGTACAAAGTATCGGCATCCGATCGGCTCGACTGTTCCCCGTCCCTGTCCACCTGTATCGACGAGCCAATTTACTGTGTTATAGAGGCCGAGTCATTGGCACCCTGGGTAATTACGGCGATGACGAACGGAGATGCTCGAGCTGTCCAGGGCCGAAAATCGCGCGACGCACACGTGGAGCAATAATTTCGCGTGCGAATTCGACGGCGCGCGGTTTATCAACGACAGGACGGTGCTTAAAGCGGCGCGAGTCGTAATTAAATGCCGGCACCTCTCCGGCCTCTTATCGGAAAGAAGGATCAAGCCTGTGCAACCAGGAGAGACACGGATCGATGCCTCTATACCGTCTCCCTCCCTTTTCGTCGCGCATCCTCTGCCCTGAACCGATCCAGGTGAAGGAAGACAAGTTGCAGGGTGCTACTGAAATCGTTCGAAAATTACAGGAACAAATTTTGCGCAAGACACGAGCGAGTACAACGTGCGAGAGGCTCGTTTTTTAAATTTTTATGATTTTTTTCGAAGTTTAATTTGGGGTACATTTCAAATGGTGTGGAACAGTGTTAGGTTGTATATACAATTTTGGCTGTTGGCTGATCTTTATGCAACATAAAAATTGTCTACCTCGTTCGCAACAAACCGAGCTAAGATTGAAATTTAGTGTTTCTTCTACTGATATTTGTCACATATGCATAGGATCCGCAGTCTAATGATAGTATTTGCAAGAATGGAAAATTTGACTAAACATTAAACTGTCGCTTTCACAGTGTCCCGTAGATTTAACGTAAATTGCGCGGGGCGTCTTCATCGACGGAATTGTCTTTCGTCTCCTGGTCGCCTAACAATAGACGCTTCGCCTTCGCTCAGACAATAAAATAGCTCGTTAAACGTTGCATTTGAATATCGTGACTGCGCATGTAAACACTGTGCATCTTGTTGTCACGCTGTACTTTCTTGAGTTCTTTTTCTTTCGAACGGAAAGGAGTTGCGTCACGCGAACAAGAAAAGGCTGAAACCTCCTTTACCGTAAAGATGGTTGCATAAAAAGATCATAGCGTTACCCGTTTTCTGGTTATATAGTTGAATTGACAAAATAAAAACAGAAAATCGTTGAAGTTTCACCGTGGAGAATGTGCAACGGTTGAAAATGGAACTGAAGCGAAGAACAATTAAGAGGCTCGGTCCGAGTGCCCGGCAAAAATTTCCCGTCATAGAACGAGGTTCCGAAACAAGTGAAAGGAAGAATCGAGAGCCGAGAAAACACTCTCGAACCCCGAAGGTTGCAATTTTGTCGCTCTGGTCCGGCCCTGGAGGCGTGCTCATTACCTCGCGCTCTTGAGCATTCGCCCTCCCATCGGCGGAATGTGTAATTACTCGACTCGAAATTGCGCACGGGGAGATTCCCGGCGAGCAATCGTAAATTCGATGCGGCTCCCGAGAAACGTCGTTCATTTTTCACGAATCGAGGGGGGGACGGGAGCGGGTGAGTAGCATATAAGTGAATGCCAGGAGAGAAATCACACGGCAAGGACGCCTCGGTGCGGCGGGAGAGAGAGAAAGAAAGAGTGTCGAAGGGTGAAAGAGAAAAGAGAGACAGAGAAAGAGAGACAGAAAGTCGAACCACGCCCGGCTCATCCTGACTTTCTAGAAACCGAAAACTGGATCGTGGATCTCGGCCGATCTCGAGCGACGTCGCCTCGGTCAGGCTTGATTCACGTAACAGATGTCAGTCCGCGAGGATCGTGCCTGTTTCCTTCTTCTTATTTCGCCGGTCGTTCCACGGAACCAGCTACCGTTTCCCGAGGACATTACTCACGAAGTCGCGCCGGAGAAACTCCACCTTTCGGGAGATAAACCGCCACAGCACTGCTCGTTGCCAGCGCTCGCTCGAGGGAAACGAAATTCCGAGAAGCGAGCCGTTCGCGATTAAGTTACCGGAAATCTGCGAAGGTCCGAGGAGAGCGAGACACCAACAGCAGCTCGTTAAACCGCACGACGATTCGAACCCGGGAAATATCGTCGGGCCCGTTTCGGCCCGCTACAGCCCGCTTCAGATCGTGCTATCTAAAGTGGACGCGTTACGTCGTAGCCCTCGCGAAAAATCTGATTAGCAGAGTTTCTCCTACTCGCGGACGGCTATCGAACGGGAACAGGGGAAAGTACGATATGCAAATTCAACCCGATCGGTACCCTGTCTAGACGGATGACACGTCTAGCTTTCTTCCACCGTTCTTACCCCTGGAAAATCAAAGAAACTGACTCGCTGACTGCATTAAGGCAATTGCACCTTAATTTATCGATGCAATTTGAAGCAGCGGTATTATTTTGAGCTTGTTAAACTTATTAAAGGAAGAACGTTGACCCGACACCTATATCTCGCAACTGACGCAGACAATATTTCTTTACAATCTACTTATAAGAGACCAATCATGTTCGCTTATCCTTGCATCAGCCTATAACATTAAGGAACAAATTTCCCACGTCAAATTTCTGAATAAATGCGATGATGGATTCTGCGTTTGATCGATCAAAGTACCTGTATGGAGTCAGTATCGAGCCAGTACGAGACAAGCAACGGGCGCCAGACGTTTCGCCGGGCGAGAGGCGGTTTATCTCGGTGTTTTTACGGTTAACGACTTGTAAACGGAGCCGTTCAACCGTTCCGGATCATCGGTCGTACGGGACCAGAGTTTCAGAAACGTACACTTTCGATTCCGAGCCGGTCACCGCGCCTAACGTCTTCGCATTCCCCGCAATTAACGCTTTTCGCTATTGTCGGAGCTTCTCGGTTTTGCTCCTTTTACGCTGTTGGGTTCTTGCTCTCCTAGAAGACACCTCTCTCTCTTTCTCTGGTTCGTCGTCGCGACGGTGTTCATAGTCGACGAGTTGTTCTCGAACGGATTTCTCTTTCGTCGGAACCGGACGAGCGAGGATTAGCTTCTTCGGTAACTGGATCGTGCGTCGCGTGAAACGGCTGCGAAACCGTCCCCGCGATTTCTCAGATCGACAACGACGGCTTCCTTTATCAAGACCAGCTTCCACAGGCGTGTATACGCGCGCACTTTCGCAATTCGCAATTCGCAATTCGCAATACGTGCGAATCCGAATACACGCGGTGTAGAACGCTCGAAACGCGCCCGGAGACTTCGACGCTCGCACAAACGGTGCGCCCGGTGATTTCAACGCCCGATTAAGCCAGGCGATCATACGATGCTACAGTTAGGAGCACGACTGATCGCGCACACTTTAAATCAGAATAACCTTTTTATGAATGGACCAAACGACTTCAATTTCTCTGTAAGGCTAGAAAAATTAGTTCAGTAAATGACATCTAATAAATATAAATTATATACGTTCCGAAAATTTCATTGAAATCGGTTAATCGGTTTACGAATTATACATGCAGGACAGTCTGAAAAGTATTGTATATTCGAAACAACACAATTGTAGTTGCAACATTATACCTAATACTAATATTTCACACGTCGCACGACACTTCTGAAAAACACTTGAAAGAGACTTCGAGCGGAGTAGAAAAACAATATGAAGAAGACAATATCTGAAAATTATGAAGGCAAATATTGAGCATTTATTTCCTCTGCGATAACAGGTTTAATTCAATTGCTGATAAAAACCAGTTACAGACGAGAATCGTTATATTAATCATTATCAACAAGATTCCTTTAATAAATGCGCGACTTGTTCGCAAGATTTCAAGCAATTGAACTGACAACTATCAGACCGGACAGTTAAATACATGACACTTGGATCGGAGCTGCGATATTTCGAAATCAATAAAGAATCGAGTGACTTTCACGCGGATATACGTTTAAGGGCGTCCGCTCCGGATGCACCAGTTTCGATGAGCGCGCGCGGATTGCGGCGTGTCCCTGAAAATTATGCAAACGAATCTGCTCTCAAGGATCGCGTATGCTTTCGCAAGAGCGACAGAGCGCGGTCGAGTGATGTATGGCTCATTGATGAAGTTAGATAGCACGTGCCGCGGCGGATAGAGATTCTTCGATCTGTAGCATGAGATAGATCGGTGCCTGTCTCTGCGTGTCAGTGGCCCCTCGAACTTCTTCTATTTGCGTTTCTCTTTTGAATCGTGGAACAAAAAATAAAAGATCAAAGAGAGCGAGACGACTTCCTCGATCCGTCGAAATTATGACTTCAAATATGCAATTTAACTTCCGAGATACATTACCTAGTTTAATAGGAGCGGTAACGATAAACATACTGATTAATAGACTGCTTAAATTTTAATATAACTTCTTCACTGTTTTAAATTTCACTCATTTTTCTCCGTAACAAGAAACGAGTAACTAGAACTGTATAAAAATTGAGTACATGTACAATAAAGAATATTACAGTAAGACGTATAATACTATCGCTTTGAAAAAATTCATGAAAATTTAAACGAGACCCTTAAGTAATTGACCCGTCACTCCACCTTGGCAACCACTGGCGTTACACGCCTGGCCACTTGTCCGGTCTCGGACACGTTTGTTTTTAGTATCGGCCGATCTGACGTCGTAACAGAAAAATGCGAGCAGTGTCTGTGAGGCGATCGATTTCCATGGGTTCGAAATCATACAACATCGCCTTCGAAAATCGTATCGTCGCCTGCGGCCAAATGAACCATCTATCAGTGTGGTTGACGCCTTCGTCCATCAGGCTCTCGGATCTAGACTAATAGGTTGACCGACCAAGCCGAATGGAGATCCTTTCACTAATGTTTCCAAATCGTCGCCGTCTGCCAAACGATCCTCGCATAGATCGTTATCTGGACAAAGACAGGATTAACGCGTCGCGCGATTCTGATTCACGTCATCATGCCGCCGGGCTTCGTTCAACGATCGAACAAAAAAAAAACCGATCGCGTATATAATTATCCTCGCACTGGTTCGCTCCTCCTGGTTGGATAGACAATAAAAAATGATTCAGTTCTTTTTTGGCGGAAATCTTCATCTATCAGACAATCGAGATGCGAATCAATCGATACGTACATTCAATCAATATCTAAATTTTGGAAATCACTTTCAACGCTTCCTTACAGTCAGCTTCAATACATCGCACTCCGACAAGAATAGTGACATAACTGAAAAATGCATTATTCTCACAATAACGATTCTAAGAAAATTATATTTCCATCGACACAGTTCAATCTTTCAGAAAAATATTATTGGAAGTAAATTCGACTAGGCTCTATAAAATGATATTACTAAAGTGACACTGTTCTTGCCACTATAAATATGAACTAGTTCGCAAAGAAAACCTGACGGAACTGCCTTCTAGCTAGAAACATGACGCTTTTCCAGCACGTAGAAGCCAACTAGACGCATCTGTCACGGTTCCAACTTCAAAATCGTTATTTTGATGTCATTGTTCTTGCCGGGGTGCGTTGTATTCCTATCGAATACGAGGAGGAAGGAAAGAAGAAGCTAACGTGTGGCGGTGTTTGTAATACATGTCGTATTCTTATCGAATACGAAGAGGAAGGAAAGAAGATGCTAACGCGAGGGGCTGTTTGTTTCGCAGGTCACCGCGAGCCGCCAGCAGGAGCCAGGACAAGGGTGACAGAGGCGGTGTGATGAGCGGATATCTCGGTAGCATCACCCTGCCCCCGACGCTGCACGACCCGAAGTATCCTCCAGCCATGCGGGAAAAGGATTCGAGTCCTCGAAAGATGCCGGGCCACATCAGCCCGAAGCAGGCTAGCATCTACCCGCTGAGCGTCCGCGTGCCGGACGTCGAAGAGCTGCCGTACGACTTGAGCCATGGACACGGTCGTGGCCTATCGAGTCCGACGAACCAGCAACACCAGCAGCAACAGCCGCACATGAGTCCTGCGGCTAGGCCACCGCAGCCTCACCATCAGGACGAGTTGGATTGCGAGCCGTTGGATCTTCGCGTGGATCACAAGAAGGAGCGGCTGCGGGACGAGAACCAGAACGAGATCGAGGTGCTGAACCAGAACAGCTTAGGCACCGGTCTGCCTTATCACACGGTGATGTTTCCTCAACACCACGCCGTCCATCCGTTCGTTCTGGAAGCCATGTACCGGTCCCACCACCACGGTTCACCGGTCCCGGACCTGCCCAAGATCCAGGTCAGAGCCCTGCCCACGATGGTGCCGTTGCCGCCGAACAGATTCTCCTCGACGACATCCTCCACATCGTCCACGTCCTCGCAAGCCGTCGCGAGGATACCCAGCCCCACTATACCACCCCAACAACAACCCCAACAACCACAAAGTCACCCTAACCAACAGCAACCGCAGCAGCAACAGCAACAGCAAACCGCCTCCAACTTACCACCGTATTCCATCAGCGTGCAAGCTGGTCTGAAGCCGAAGGACCGATACTCGTGCAAGTTCTGCGGCAAAGTGTTCCCCAGATCGGCGAACCTGACGCGGCACCTGAGGACGCACACCGGCGAGCAGCCCTACAAGTGTAAATACTGCGAGAGATCGTTCAGCATCTCGAGCAACCTGCAACGCCACGTCAGGAACATCCACAATAAAGAGAAGCCGTTCAAGTGCCCGCTCTGCGAACGATGTTTCGGCCAGCAGACCAATCTCGACAGACACCTGAAGAAACACGACGCCGACGGACCGACGATACTCGACGAAGTTCGCTCGAGGTACCACGGTCAGTTGCCGAGGGCGGACGAGTCTTATTTCGAGGAGATCCGCAGCTTCATGGGCAAAATTACATCCCAGAGACAAGGGATACCATATTTTCCAGGGTTGCTGGGACATGGAACGGACGATTTCAGAAACGACAAGCAACAGCTCCAGCTGGAGGAGAAGAGGGGCGACTCCTCGTACTTCAGCGACAGAGATAACCTTAGCTCGAGGTCGAGCAGCACCGCTAGCAGACCGGAGAGCGTGCAAGAAGAGCAAAGGGAAGTCAGTTCACCGCCGTTGTCACCCGGGAACAACACCTGAGCCGAACTCGGTGGTTTGCAAGCCGATTAGTCGAAGATCGAGGCGTCTTTGTGGCGGCCTCTCCGATGGGAAGTCCGGGTCCGAGCCTGGTCCGCACCAGGCCAGTTCCTGTCGAGCCTAGAATTAGTGTTAGGAAAAGTCTTTCAGAAAACTGGCTGCAACAGACTCTTTTGCTAACCGTCCGCTCCGAGTGGCGACGGGAACGGGAAGAAGCGTGCCGGAAGAACGTCCTCCGGGACGAGGAGTCTAGGTTAAGTAGACGATAATGTCGACCTAAGCACCGATCTTTCACCGCCTTGCCTCGATAACTCTCGCTGATTCCGAGAAAGCTTCCGACAGGGTAGAGTTCATTATTTAATAATTTTAATTCATTTGTGGCCCTTCCTGCCACGATTTTAGAAGAAACGACAGAGTTGAGAAACAACGCGACAGTTATCGAAGCATGTCCGGTCGTTCGTTCGCGGAGTAGAAACAGTTCCAATTTTCGAGGGATCGGCTCTCGATCGCGTCTAATGAATTCTCGAGCGGCTTCGATCCCGGTCGAACTGGTCGCGGCAAGAAAACGACACTTGCCCAGGTTTACGAGCTAGAAAGTGAATTTCATCGGGGGCCGAAATAAAACAGAAATCGACGAGCGGAATCGGCGCCGTTCCCTCTCGGAGCCCTCGAAGAAGTTCGACGGCCTCTCCGGTTCGGCCATTAAGCTCTCGTCGTTAGAGAAATTCGAAAGACTCGAGGATCGAAAAGGGAGACGACGGCGTTTCCGCGTGAAAGTCGTCCGCGCCGATGGAATTCGACGAGTCGGTGCATGATATCGCGTTGCAGATTTCGTGGGGAACGTGGGAAACAGTCCCGGTTGATCCGCGTGGACATGGAAAAGCCGGCTCGCTTCCTGCCGACGATGATCAGCGAAAAGGAAGGAACGATCGTATTCCTCGCTCGATGAAAACTATACCTGGGGCGAAACGATCTAATCGCCTTCCTTGACTCTCCGCCGGCACTTTCTAACCGGGAGGTGCTTCGACCTTGGCAGCAAGTGGTTTACTTCGATTAACGCTATTTCTACCGCGGTCTCCCTGTATGCCTGTTTCGACTTATTCTTTTACGTAGAATCACCCCCACCGATCATCCTAACGCATCCTGATTACTAGACTGCGGATCTTTATGAAAATTATTAAGCGTTAACTTGTTGACTGGTGATTTGAATAGGTTTGTGGAGGGAATAGGTTAGTGGAGGGAATGCTATAGTAAAACCTGTATGTCGTCACGAAGCTATAGTGTAGTCTAACCCAGTGACGTCGCGATTCGTGCCGAGGGTGGAAATCCTATCACTAGACTACGGATTTTATGCATTTACGGTAAAAATGAGTATGCGCAATTTAAAGCAGTGGACAGATTAAAAGGATTTAAAAATATCAATGTACTCGTTTTTCAAATTATGAAGACAATTTTTGCTCTGTCCCTTCTTTTTATATAACTGTTGTATACCTTTTGCTACAAATCATAAAGATCTGCAAGTCTAGCCGGAACACCTCGAGAAAATCGCGTCGTGACCCCCAAGAGAAAACGTACGACACACGGATGACCGAGAACGTGTTAATTACACGAGTGAGAACTGGATCGAGTCGTGGAAACGGTCATGTGTCCCGAGCCTAGAGTCAAGGAAGACGAAGGGAGCAGTTCGATGATGACTCGCGGCTGCAACAGATCGGCTCCTGGCTCCCGGCGCAGATATTAGGTGGCAATTTATCGGTACTTTCTACCTTGCTCTCCGACGTTCACCGCAAGTAGCGCAGGTGTGGAGGCTGTGCTCGCTCTGTCGAGCGGATCCTCTTGACCTTGGTAAACGCGAGCGAGCTGGTAACCGCGGGCCGGAAACGCGGTCGAAGAAAGGTGTGCACACACGACCGTGTCTTCGCATTCTACGAAGGGTGTGCGCGCTCGCCAGCACAGGGAAAATCAGATGGCCGATAGAACCCGGGGAGTTCAGTGACGCGTGAGAAACGATTCGCGCTTTCTAGCTTGGAATGCCGGCGTTCCTCGAAATTACGGGAGACGTGGAACGCGACCCTGATCAAATACACCGGGATCTAAGGATTTGAATGATCGAGATGCAACAGAGACGAACAACTGTGTTTCCTTTGACGCTGTTTGTTAGAGGATCGCGACGCTGATCGAATACGTAGGGGCCTCGCGAAAAGTTTCGAGTATTTAACACTTTGACGTCGGCGCGTTTCGTGCTAGCGTTCTTCGTATCTCGTATCATTATGCACTTTTTGTCGGCTTATGACAAACAGAGGGTCGAAGGACTCGGTTCCCTTCGACACTGTTGACCAGAGGATCCGTGAATCGCGACCCTGATCGACTATATCGACTGCACAGGAGCATAAGGATTCGAATGTTCCAGCTGGAAGAGAGGAACGTCTCCACCGGTCAGAGGATGAATCGCGGTGAATGGTGCTCTTCAAAATCCATTTTAAGACCGGACGATTTCGAAAGGGGGATCGATGCAAGATCGATCGTAAACGCCAGGTGTGACTAAGCTTCTGCGCGGATCTCTGTCTTTCTCTCTCTCTCTCTCTCTCTTTCTCTCTCTCTCTCTCTGTTGTTTTTCTCGTTCTTTTTCTTTCTCGGTCTCGATCTCCTCTCGGGTGAGGTCGAGAGAGGATGGCCAGGCCCTGTTTTTCTTGCTTCACGCATACGATCCCGGCCGACGATGGCCTCGGACCTCTCTTGCGTTACACTTCTGCCACGCCCCGATCGGACGGGCAAGCTCATCGCGAAAGTGAAACGCAATAAAGGAGCCACGCCGAGGCGAGAGAGCGATCTCGACAACCATGAAACGCTTTAACCGAGAGATACCACGGGAGAAGGAAAGATCTCGGACGTGGCCGCGACCGAGAGAGAACTACGGACACGGAGCACGCGCACGTCGATCCGAGACCTCGAAGCTTGGAAATCGATTTCCTATCGCGGCCTCCTACGATCAGCAATTAAATTTTGTTCCTGCATTCCTCGCAAACGATCTGCCACCTCGATCTTCAGTTTGACTAACAAGTTGCGCCGATTTCTATCCGATCAAACGAAGCACCGCGATCAAATTTTGTTTCTAAATTTTTCTTTAACGTATCGCTTCTCGTGTCTTCGTTTTAACGATTCGCGTAGTTAGCGTGATCCTTCTGCTACTTAGAAATCGATGTCGATCGCTTCTCTCAGACGAACCTGCAATTTGATCTTCATTTTCTCAATTAGAGTATCTAATATGAACCTTTTACTCGCCATCGATATTCAATCGATTTATTATATTATATTAATTCAATTGATTTCCGCGGAGTTTATATCGCAGTGAAGATCATTAGAAATCGATTTCCTCTTACGGCTTCCTACCACGACTAATCTGCAATTATATGTTCACTTTATCAATTAGACTGGTTAATAACGACCTTTCGCTACTGTCAGTAGCAATTATATTGATTCCCGTGAAGTCATACTATTAAATTCAGTACGCTCCCGGCATCAGGATTTTTCAACAGAAAGTACACTGCGTAGCACAATCTCTATTTTACCGATTGGTCTAGCGAGGATTGATCTTTCCGCAAAGCCATTTGTTCGTATCGCTCTCGAAAACTTAAAAATCCTCTTTCGACCAAAATTCTAAACCTGTTCTGTGATGCTGAAACTCCGCATCTTTCTCTCTTCATCTGTCTATGTATGTGTCTCCGCCTCTAGGATTTCCATGCTCTGAAATTGCGAAATGATTCGCAGGAATGCTCAGGAACGTTTACGGAATCGCCGAGCGTGTCGATACGATAACAATCGGCGTAGACGCACAATCGCCGCCGGTTTCCACGCCCTGCGATCGTCGCCGACCAGTTCCCCGTCGACGGGAAAAAGGCGAGAAAAAAGAAATACACAGAAGAGTCGCGAAATTTCGCGGGGAGCGACGAGGCCGAGAGGAGCTTATCCCGCGAAATCACGCGTTCTCACGTCCGCGCGCCGCGTTTTTCGTCCTCATCTCGTTCCAGTTTACACGCGTGATTTCACTGATCGCCGGCTCGTGGACAGGTCGGGCCGATTCGAATTGCGACAGCCTGCTAGAAGGAGAAAAGAAAGCAAACGCCGAGAGGACCTGACGAGAACGGAAAATCAAAATGGCTCCGTCGCGTCTGACGTTCGCCGGAAACGCTGCTCCCTCGTCGATTGTTGATCTGCGAGCATTCGAATCTGGAACTGTGACTCAGTGGCAATAAGCAGCAGATTTTTAAATGAAATGTTTAACCTGCTGCTAGTCGGATCTCCCACTGAGCGGTCACTTTCAAAGCTCAATTAGCTCGAAGCTCGATGCACTTCGAAGCCCAAACTTTCCCTCAAATTATCCTCGACGCCTCAGGCTCGTCGTTCCACGGATCGTCTTCGATTTCCGAGCAGGAATCGGATCGTTCCCCCACGTTTCCGTAACGTCCCGCTCGTTGATACGCGAACTAGAGTGTAAATGTAACGTAACAAGTGTACCCGAGCGAGAAACGCGTACCTATAGCTGCTAGAATTCGAATCGAGGCTCAATTTAGTTAGTCGATGTCGCGCGAACATGTTAATTCCTGGTGCGTGGACAAGTTCCTGGATCACTGTCTAATCTTGCTAAGGTAGATGATAAAACGTGAAAAACCTTCAGATGTAAATTTTGGAACTCGTCGACGCGCTCTTATGAAAATGCAGCTGATTCCGCGAGCGAGCGTGCGATCTTGGGAAAAAAGTCTTCTTGCGAAGCCGTCCTGCGTTGTTAGACACGATGTGGAATGGGTATTGTATAGCAATTAACCCCCGGGTGGGCGTGGTCTCAGCGCCCTCGATTCTGACGCATCCAGGAAGACATTCCACGGGGCAAATCTTTCGCGTAGATCTTTCGCATCTTCGAAAATCTAACTTCGAAAACCACAATGCCATCGGAGGAAGAAAAAGCCATGTTCCTCGCCCCGAGTGGGCGTGGCCTCGCAGAGTAAAACCTGCTGTACACTGTCCATTCCGACATGGTGTCGCGCATTCGACGGTCCGACCCCTACGAATTGATAGTCAGCCGCGTGCGAGATGTACCAAGCGCGAATTGCGAAGAATACGTTTAATTTTGATATACAGTATATACGGATATATGTATACAAATGGATCTATATAGATATAATATATATATATATATATACATATATACAATATACAAAGGAGTATGTAAATTGTACCACGATTGTGATTTGACCGAGGTTACCGAGTTATACGTATTTACTGTTTAGCCACGAACGCGACGCGCCGCGCCGTGGGCCAACAAAGCTGTCCGAGCGCTCGTTACCTTTCTGAACCGCTAGATCGTAAGCTAGATCGCGCGACCGGGATCCACAAGACCGCAACTGACCTTAGTCAAAGTTATTCGAGGCGTGTCCGTCTCGTTAAAACATCCCTAGACCGGATATCGCGTTTTCTCCTCTTCTCTCAAGCTTGAATTCGTCTTCGAGCCTCTAGATTAGCACTTTCGGGACAGGATCGCTGAAATTCGAGCTCCTAACGGCAAATATAGGATTAAAGAAAGTCTTAAAAACGTCCAGCAAGAAGATTATAAGAACGCCATGCCGTCGATCGACGGCCATTCTTCAAACTTTACGACTGTTTTTACCACGACGTCGACGTTCTGTCCCGAACGTGTCAAGCTGTGTCCACGTTTGTTACCACGCCCTGCTACCGTTACTCGTGAGCTCATCAATGCGGTAACGAGGCTCGGTTCCGGACCCATTTTTAGTTTAATTTCATCTGTTTATGCTACTAGTTTTTGCAACTTCCCACCGTTACCTTCCGAGCTTCGGAAGCCGTGCGCGATGTAACGGTACGCGGGAACATGTCACCGTACAGATTTCTTATAACTAGACTGCGGAACTTTATGCATTTACGAAGAAATTGGTTGAGCGAAATATAAAACGAGTAAAGGACTAGAAAAATTTAAGAACATTGCAAAGTCGTTAAGGGATCGAATCAATTTTTATTTTATTCCTGCTTCCCACATTCAATGCAGAACATTTTTATTTTGCATAAAGATCCGCCGTTTACTTATTGCCATGAAGATCTCGCGGTAATAATAATAATCTTACGGTGAGAAATGTGGAGATAGCTTCAGCGAATTCAGGGAATTTTCTTTGGCCCGGAAACTCATGAAAACGCGGAATTGTGGATCGTCCATCGACGCTTAGGGACGTCCTGAAAATTCCTACACCGTTCTTTTTAAAGAACTCTTCAATTCGAGAACTTTCAGGACGACCCGATGCAATATCTATCGAACGATCAACCGTTCGTAGCTCCTACTTCTCGCGCGCAACAAACACTGTTTAGCCCCGTAGTCGCGCGTCCCGTAGCATAGTGGTGAGTGTATATATGTTCATATGTAATATTCGACTAAAGAAAATACATGTATACGTATATGTACGTATACGTATGTATGTATATGTATAGGATGTATGTATATGTATAAATATATGTGCACAACGTACACGTAGAAGATACATTTCAAAAGAACTTTCGTCTCGTGCTTGCGTTTACTTTCTCCGCCCCCTACCACGATCGTTCCAGCCTTTCATTAAACTCCCCCATTTCAACATCCTTCGCATTTCCTGTACTCGATTTGTTTCTTTCGGAACGCTCCATTCGAATAAGAAGAGCATCGCATCGTCTAAAGACTCGTCTTTAAACACCTCTGCGATCGACAGCAAATTTCTATGCAAACTTGAAATTTTCGCCGAAGATTCTGCGCCGATGCTTCGCCCATTTCACATTTTAATTCGATCACTTTCGTATTTTAAACGAATACTATAAAACACGATACAATTGTAAAGAAATTCGGAATCTCGATCAACGTGCATAAATGGAATATAATTTATCCCATCGCGAAGATCACGACACATTAAAGCGGAAAAATTGTTAAACTAACAAGAAAATAAAGACTTGTTCATCGATCATGACAAACCGACAGTGTCAATAAATTTTCTACATTCTTACTGCTTCGTATTCTTGTTAGAAACGCATAAAATCCGCAGTCTACTAACAATAATTTATTTATCCACACATTTATCGATGTGCAACCACTTAATGCATTTACGACGAGTAATAAAATACAAAGCAATGTGTTCGCAATGTTTATGTTTCGTTCAGACGAGTCTTCTAACAAAGTGAGCGGAAGAAAGTTTACCTAGTGTTTTTCTTTCTTTTTTAATAACTGTACTTAACGACGCATCGACTGCTATCTGTTATTAGCGACGACTTTAACATTTCAAGATTCATTAGTACCATAGCGTTCACGAGTTTTGTAGTACGATTTATTTCTTAATTCCATATAGTTTATTCAATTGGTTACATCCTTTGTTAGCGCGTCCGTTCTTGGGACATACTTGTTACCTTTTCGTTGTTGAGGTTCTTTTTAGTGCCTTTAAGTATGCTGTTCGTGGATGTTGTTTCTTCAAGGGTGGTATATAACAACTTCTGACATTTTCATAAAACAATTTTTAAATTGTCCAAAATAGATCCTAGGATCCTAGGAATGGCTATCTGCTCCACTAGCAAGAAGCAATGGTTATTGATCGATTCTATCAAGAGCCATCTAAAAATTTTGAAGGAAAATCGGTTTCACTTCAAGAGCCAATGGTGAACATCCACAAAAATCAATTTCCCAAGAAGCCGGAAGTCTTACCAACGCATCCACTTTTGCAGAACATCCTGTTTCCCCAAGAATGCCTGCATAAATCGCGGTGGTCTCGCAAAACCGGCCAATCCACGTTGCCCGGAGGATGACCCCGGTTTCCAGAAAATGATCCCAGTCGTCTAGAAACCGTAGCAGCAATTAACACGACAAACTAGTCTGTCGAGGGTCATCGGTGTGTGAGAACCGGAACAGCTGGTCGCTGGATGACCGCGAAGACAGAATTGATGCGAATGACGCCGAGGACCGTCTGGTCGAAATGCCTGCGGAGCGTGCCCGATGATCTCGATTAAAATCGTATTCCGTCGCAATAAAATCGTCGCAACAACACGTTTTTTCGTTCTTCCTTCTGGCTCTGCTATAAATCATCGACGGATGACAGTTTTTGCCGTCGGTTCTTAATCCACGTTCCGCGTTCTCTCTCCCTAAGAAAGATGTCCTTTGCCGCGGTGACGGAAGACTGTTATTCTCAAGCGATTTTACGATCCTCTCCGTCGGTTTTTCATAGCGGTAATTCGCGAACGATATTCAGACGCGTCAATATACACTCCTGCTAAAAAGTATGTGGACACTGTTGCAAGTATAATTTATTCCAATAGTACAAAATTGTGTAATTTAATTATTAAAGTCGCTTGAATAAATCAAAGTTTCTTCGGTAGGGCTAATACTGTTTCAATTTACGATGATCCTTTAGCGTGGTCTGCTATCTTCTCATGACAATAATAGTAATGATTTGTGAGATATCTAATGAATTGTTATTAACTGCGTAAACTAGACCGCACAAAACTGCGGGAGTGAATATATCATAGACAAAAATTGATTTGCATAAAAGTGTTAAAGAAGCTTTAAAAAGATATTTAAAGTGGGTACACGGTTGTCGACATAAGGGTTGAAAGAAAAAATTTCGAAATACGAAACTCACATAATTATTATTAAAATATATTCTCTAGTACTGTGTAAACTAGACCACAAAAACAAATTTCTATCTGAATTGCAGCAAACTGGAGTGACAGAGAAATCAATTGTCTGTCTTTCTTAATACGTTTAATAGGCTGAAAATAATATAACAGTATTTCTAAATTTTTCTAATGTTTTTTTACTGTTTCAAATTGCACCTACTCATTCTTGCCATAAATGCATAAAATCCGCTGTCCACTCACGAAGATTCATAGAAAAATTGAACGTGTTGTCCAGATACTTTTGAGCGGGAGTGTATAAATATTCACGCGTGATTTTCTTGCAAACGATGATCTTTGACGCACCCCTGCGCGAATTATACTTTCAACTCCGACGTATCGTGAATTCATAGCTCGTCTTTTTCCCGTTTTTCTAGCCGGTTTTTCGAGCGAGCGACTTCGATCCGAAGGCGACTCGGAACGATCCACGCCTGTCCTCGGAGGATGCGGTTCCCTCGCTCACTTGCTCGCTCGACACGCGGGAAACGTTACCGATCCATAAATAAAGGCTCACTCATCTCAGCCAAACTTGGCCTGCAGGTGATCGTGCAAACCGAACGAGGGACTAGGCCGCTCCGAGCTAAGTGGCTTCTTGGCCTCGCCGAGGACGCGACTTTGACCCAGATATCGGCAAAACCACGACAGACTGCCTGACGGATCGCTGCATGCTCGAAATGTCTCCGCATTGAATTTTTTCCCGATCTACCAAAACTACCATCTTCCACTTACCGATTCACAAACTTCCCGTGAACCTGCTGCTGCCACCTCCGTCAATTGAAACGATTTTAAACTCAGTCGCCATTTATTTTGCCCTGATATACCGAAATCGCAATCTTCGATTTACCGATCACTAAACTTCCCGTGAACCTGCTGCTACCAACTCCATTAATTGAAACGATTTTAAACTCAGTCGCCATTAATTTTGCCCTGATATACCGAAATCGCAATCTTCGATTTACCGATCACTAAACTTCCCGTGAACCTGCTGCCACCAGCTCCATTAATAGAAATGATTTTAAACTCGGTCACCATTAATTTTGCCCTGATACACCGAAACCACAATCTTTGATTTACCGATCACCAAACTTCCCCGAAGGTAATACGTTTTGCATCCATTAAATAAACAGTTTATAACTTATTTCGCACTTATTTTTCTCAAAAAACTCAAAAATGCATCGAGTTGCCCCGGTCTCCCCTACTTTTGTAGAACGTATAGCTTCTCTTCAAGCACTTCTCAGCAGAATATTAATACAGAATTCGGTCATACACACACGTAAGCCGAACAGAACCGCAACCTCGACGACGGTGACAATAAAGATGATTCGTCACATACAGCCTCAGCTGGATGAATCACTGTGAGCATCATCTTCTCCGGAATCGACGAAGAACGAATTATCCGTGTAAGGAGATTCTAAATTAGTCCGCGAACAGACATGTTCGCGACACACGTGCGCTCGTCTCGGGCTTCGCCAAACTGGTCGATCGACCGATCGGTGGTTTTTCTCCCATTATACACAAAGATCCTGTCGGCAGGATTTCGTTTCTACGAACATCAATTACGCATAGAACGCTCGGTTCTATAAATATGAATGTAATTGCGACTTCCAACGAGGGCGCGCGATTAAAAATAGCGAAGAGGAGAATGCCTTGAGATTAATTCACAGTTTTCTACAGGTGTCACGGACGGTTTATTTACAATGAGTTATGCATCCGCGTGTAGAAAAGTAAAAAGTTGTGTGTACAATCGTCTAAAGGTGTCTTAACACTAAACCTACCACGGTAATAATGGTTGGTTCTTTATTTTACAGTTGTTGAAATGATCAAAACGTTTCGATGGAAGATGGTTGTATAAATCTCATGATTCCAGCACGAATAATAAATCATCTACCTTTTGCAAGGCGACACGCATCAGTCGCTTGTAGTGCTCGGTCTCTTGCTCACATTCGGTTTTGATAGCATGCTCGCCGGTCGTCAATAGTATGACTTACTTAAGAATACTGATGGTCATTTCCATGGGACTGGTTCCAGCAGCCACTGCTGCTCCACGGATTTTGCACAGTCGGCTATTACAGGACCTCCGTCATCGCTCGCTTGTAAACACATGCCCGAAGGAACGTGTAAAAATGTTTTTGCCTGGACAAACGTTTATTGGTCGTTAATAGACAGCAGATTAGAGTAGATGTAATTTAAAACACTAAAAATATTCGAAAAATTTGGAAACACTGTTATATTATTTTTAACCTATTCAATATATTAAGAAAGAAAATAAATATCTATTTCACTCCAGTTTGTTGCAATTCAGGGAGAAAATTTTTATTTTGCGTAAAGATCCGCTCTATAGTCATTAGCGATAGGTCAGCTAAAGTGTCAGAACCTGTCTTCTTAAAATATGATGAAGATACTGAGTCGATATCTTGCACCTTTTAATTAAAATAAATTAAATATAGATTTCTTTATTTTATCTAAGAAACCAGTTCTATCCGGCTTCTGTTCCGGCGACTTACTTGCTTGTCGTATTCCCACTTCTGCCGTTTGCTGCCGCTGCACGCCATAATTTTAACTTTTGGTGTCTTGTGCTGCGTGTCGTGCTCCGGAGCGTCCAAGCAAACGCTCTCGTCGGTCATCACAACACCGCTTTCGGCCATGACAAACATTTGACTAAGTATCGGCCTAGGAACGCAGTCCTCCAAGATCGCGTAACCGGAGGGTTGCGAGTAAGTGCCCTTCGCAGTCGGTCGCATAACACACTTCTTTGTTGGGAGATGCACGATCTAGAAAAGGTCCCGTTGATTCCGATTAGAGGTGTACGATAATTCCGAAATTTTCAAGAACCCGATCTGACATTTTCAACAAGAGTCCTACCCGTCCAAAGAAGCGATTGTCCTTCGGGAAAAAGTGTTCCGGCCACACGTTGTCCAGGTACCATTCGAAGCTCTTGCACTGCAACCTCTTGCGCAGGGCCAACCTGGATCTAACTGGCTGCTTGTCCCTCAACCTGGCTGCCTCTGAAACAGATCAGATCTGTTTAACACAAACGTCTTTCAAAGAATAAGTCACGATTAAGATTCACTGTGGTCCAGTCACCTGGATTGAATTTGAAATAAAATTCTGCCCAATCGTCCATCCAGACCAAAGCCACGCGAGCGAGGTTCCCATACAGAATTTCTCCCACTCCTCCAGGGAATGTGTACGGGGACGATTTTCGAAACAGGTGTCCTACGTGGGAGCAGGGTGCGATCTCAACGCTGCCTCCACACTGCCACACCCTAAACGATAACTCTAAATTTTCTCCACCCCAAATTCTCATCTGTTCGTCGTAACTGCCCAGCTCGAAAAAGTAGTCCCTGTTCATGGAGAACAACCCTCCAGCCATTGCTGGAGTTCGAAATGGCTCGACGATGTTCTCGCGTCTCTCTTTCAGCAGTCTGCCGTTTAATGTCAGCCAGCGGAAGTGCAAGTCCCAGTTGAATGCACCCCAGTGCAGCTCGAAAGACCTAAAACGATAGGACGAATATCAAGAAAATCAAGAAAATACAACATTTTGCATATAAAGATCCGCAGTTTAATAATGAATCGGACGTAAATAGATCTATAAGTCTGTTTTACCGAGTGTAGCTAAAGGTGTCGTCGTTGATGATGTCGATAACTGGAGACACAACTCTTGTTCTATTCTTAGCTACAGCTTCGAGCAACGGCTCTAACCATCCTGGAATAGATTCAAATAAATGATCAGATCTCTTAAGATCGTTTCTCTGTGACGGAGAATGGTTAACCACTTCTGGTAAAGAAAAGAGCTCACCTACCAACCGTGCATTCGCAATGCGCGTCGAGGAATGTGAGAACTTCACCTACGGCCTCGTTAGCGCCCATAAGTCTCGCATTCACTAAACCTATGCGTTTCCTAGAACGAAGAACTTTAGTGGGCACTTGTAAATTCTTTACATGTTCATCTAAAGGAGCCTTCAAAAAATCTAATAGGGACAAATGAAAATAAAAATTTAGTCCCGGCTAATGTGAAACAAATCAATCAAATCTAAGAACACCATTGGTCGATTTTACCTCTGTCGCTGTTGTCGTCGACGAGGATGATCTCCTCTAGCAGATGCCTCGGCGATCTATCGATCACGCTGTACACTGTCCTCAGAAGCGTGCTCCATGCTTCGTTATGCAAAACTATGATCACCGAGGTTCTCGGCAAGCTATCCAATTTCGAATATCGAACGGTGCATCTGCAATTTGTTCAATTAATATGTTATCGACTGCGGCTATGTTACCGACAATTAAATCAACAACGTTACCCCTTTCGTCTGACATCCGGTAGAGTACGGTTCAACGGTATTCTATCACTGGCCATCAGATTGAATCGATTGATTTGATAGAGCTGTTGCATTTTATAGAAATCCTTCCCTGGAATTAAAACTGGGCTGCCGTTCTTTCCCTCGGAAGGTCGTGGATCGAACATGTTCTTGTTGATGAGATCTAGAAAGTCAAAGGCGTCGTAACGATGCGTAAACGCGATCTACAATTTCGTAAGTATACCTTTCGTAATGTTCGGAGTTTTCAAAGGATCAACGGAGTCGCCGATATAATGACCCACGACCACATGTATTCCTCTGCGATCTATGTAATCCTTCTGATTTTCCAAGAGCCTGAAATTCAGAAAAATAAAAAGCTGAACGACGATTTACAACGACCCGAGGAAATCACGAAAATTTCTATCTAGGTTCCCTGAACTGGCCGCCATCGACCCCGAGAAGGGTTATCGTCAATTATCTTGAAGTTAAACACTTTCTGTCATGTTAGATGCCCTTAGAATACACACATCTACATTTTCAACTGTCCTGATTATTTTACACGCTGCAACCGAGTTGAGAACCTCTGGTCGAATGCAACAGGTGATTATGTACATGAAATTCTGAAGACGAAGACCTCAAGCTCCGAAACCGAAGAAGAATGTTTCGGAAGAATCTAAGACTCGTTCTCTTTCCGTAGATCGCTTACCGCATTGTCATGTAGTCACTGCGATTTTCGGACTGCTGTGTTTTGCTGAGCCAAACCAGAAATATTCCCGCTAGCAAAACAGCCGAAAGAATGATCGGCCACGTGCGAAACGGTCTCCTCAATCTTGGCCACATCGTCGATCCCGTCGGAAGAAAACTGTCTTCGGCTTACACTAATTTGTTCGAATAGACCAGTTTATCTCATCGCCGAATTATTAGCTGTTATCGTCAACCCCGAACATCCGTTATCACGAGCTTCTCACGACGGCTCATCGTGAGAAAGGACAGAGCTTCGGTGTCTACCTTGGACTGGAAGAAATTTCATAAGCTGCAATTAAGTCCATCATGATTTCGTCAATCTTCTCGTAACATCGATGACGTTACGTTCGAAATCATAATTTCTTTAACACACACCTTTATACCTGTTCGAAGTAAATCCAGGATCTAAGAAACACTTCAAAAGCTCCTGGTCCTTCTCCGAACGATTCTAAGATCACAAAACTGTTTTCGTTTTTCTTACATAGTGAACGGAACTATCGACGAGCTTTCGTAATTACCGGGGACGAGATTAATTTATTGAAAAGACATGGCACCACCTGCACCGATTCAACGACTGGAATGAACTTCAAGGAATTGTTAGGAGTTAGGACGCCGTGAATACGACAGTGCTGTAGCAGGACGACCCGTAACCCGACCCCTTATTAAACGCGAAGACGATTCGCAAGGTTTCCTCTTCAATTTTACGTTCTCTACGTGAACCTTGTAAACGGGTTTCGTTAGAATGATGCATACTATTTCAGTAACAATAACCTCAACTATAATTATACAAGAGAAAACATCGCTAGAAGTCAATACACATTTCACATTCTTGAGCTCAAGCCCGCTGTTCTACGTGGGTGGTGAAATATGCAGCAAAGTTTAAAAAATCTAATAGAATGCAATGCGTGGAAACACGCGAACGTTCTATACATATAATTTTCGCATGATGTAACAATGAAATAACGGTCAGCCTACTAATCAAAACAATGATTACGCAAACGTTGAACCGTAAATGTATTTAGTGTGTTACTCTTAAAGCGATATACGTAGTTTTTATAAGGTTTAGTTGACGTTGTCAAATCGTTGATTGACTCTTCAACATTCAAGGAAATATTGTGGGTACAGTCTGCTCTAGAAAACTGTTCTACTCGGATGGTAAAGAGCTATAGAATAATTAATTCGTTCGATACGTGTTTACTGAGCGGTTGAAAATTAACCTGTAAAATTTACGCGATTATATAAGCGGTTGCACTTTTCATTAATCGTCCTGCATAAGCAAGGATGCGTTCGAGAGGAACAGTGGAACAGAGCAGACTGTATTAATGGACCACGGATACCGAAGAGGTCAGCACTATTCCCGACGTACGGTTCGCCACGTTGGAAGCAGTTGACGGGTGGCCACAACTCGTTTGACATTAGGAATTCGTTTACACAAATTTCGTTGGATTACTGTTGATTCACTGCAACAAGGTGAGAAAGCGTTCCACAAACGAATAACACATTCTCCGCTTTGCTCGGAACGAAACCAACAGTGTATACACGTAACACGTGTTAGGTTTTGATAGTGCTGGGTCGGTGAACCTTCGAATCGAGTACAACACATTTGTGATGCTATCTATTTACTTTCATATAGTTTGTACTGGATCGTAATTATCAATTCAAAGTTCACGTTACAGCACACGCTTATCGGCGTGCATTTTTGTTTACGGAAAGCTGACACGTTACATTTAGAAATGCAGCACAAAGTTCACCTGAACTGATAATGAATTAGGAAAATGCTAATTGTTCGTTTCTGTGATATTATTCGCTATGTAGAATTATCAGGATGAAGGTAAAGGAATTGCTCAAGACTGTCAACGTAGCATGGTCACCGCCAGCTCAACATCCCATATTATTGGCTGCTGGAACTGCAGCCCAGCAACTCGACGCAAGTTTCAACACGTCTGCCAGCTTGGATTTGTATTCGCTGAACTTGCAGCAACCCGGATACGATTTGGAGTTGAGATCCAGTGTTGCGAGCGACCATAGGTTGATAATTATTCTTTTATGTTATTTCATTATGTTATTAGACAGCTATGGAATTGTCACCGCATGTATGAATTTTATAGGTTTCATAAAATAATATGGGGCTCCTATGGAAACAATCCTGCTGGTATAATCGTTGGCGGTTGCGATTATGGAATGATAAAGATTTATTCAGCTGCCAAACTATTGACCAATGATAATAATTGTTTGCTAAGCAGTCCGGATAGACATACAGGCCCAGTCAGAGCTCTGGACTTTAATCCTTTCCAAGCGAATTTACTAGCAACTGGAGCAACTGAAAGTGAGATTTATATTTGGGATATCGTTAATACAGCTACTCCAATGACTCCTGGATCCAGGAGTCAGCCATTAGAAGATGTACAACATATTGCATGGAACAAACAAGTACAACACATTCTTGCATCCACATTTTCACAACGATGTGTCATATGGGACTTGAGAAAGAACGAGCCCATCATCAAGCTAACAGATGCAAACTCAAGAGTAATTTCATATATATACATTTTGGAATGTTCGACTCTCTACCGTGGATCTAATATTTGTAATTTGATGAATACAGGTACGATGGAAAGTAGTCCAGTGGCATCCAGATGTTGCGACACAATTATGCCTAGCATCGGAGGATGATCAAGCTCCCATAATCGAATTATGGGATTTAAGGTTCGCAACGTCGCCGTTAAAAACACTTCAAAATCACCAACGCGGAGTTTTATCGATCGCGTGGAACCCGCACGATCCAGATTTGCTTCTAAGCTGTGCCAAAGATAATAGAATATTGTGTTGGAATCCTAATTCGGATGCACCAGTAAGTTATGACAGTGTACTTGCATTAAAAAGAAAATTTCTTCAATTGATTTCTTTATTTCCATGCAGAACGGTGAAGTGATTTGCGAACTAGCGCAGACAAATCAATGGAATTTCGATGTCTCCTGGTGTCCGAGACATCCAGGACTAGTTGTGGGAACTAGTTTTGATGGACACGCTGCAGTTTACTCCTTATTGGGTGGACAGCAACAGATGTCCACCGAAACGTCTAACAAAATAGTTGATTCCTTCCCTGGAATGGATCCTTTTACGCAACCTCCTCCTGTGATGCAATCGGAACCAGCGGTCTTATTGACAAAGGCTCCTAAATGGTTGAAGAAACCATTCGGAGCTTCTTTCGGTGTAAGCACATTTTTTTTGCTGTATCAAGTAATACATACTGGTATAATTACTTAACTGTACCACTGTTTCTTTATATTTCATTTTGGGTACAGCTAAGCGATTCACTCTGTATATTGTACATTGCATTGCACTGTACTATCGAATCAGCTCCAGATAAAAATAAAACGATTTTTTAGTTTGGTGGTAAATTGACGATATTCGAGAATCAACCCGCAGACACCAATATGCCTGGGAGCGCAAGTAGGAAAGTTATTTTGTCACAAGTGATCACGCAACCAGAATTAATACAACGCTCGAACGAATTGGAGGAGGTACTCAAAACTGAACAATATAATGATTATTGTAAAGGAAAGGCTGAGAAAACGACTGATGTACATAGAAAGAAGATATGGAATTGCGTGGCTGCATATTTCAGTGAAAATGTGACGAAAGAGATATTGGAATTATTGGGATACAATGTGGAAATGATGAACAATAAATTGAATGAACTTGTTCCTCAAGAGGATATCAACAGTATCACAGAAGGTGTTGACAATCTCAATAATGTACGTTCTATTTGAATACCGTCTAAGATGAAAAATTATTTGTTCTGCATAGTGAAACGTAATTTCTACAGGTACTTAACGGGAACATTATGGATGGAAGCGCAGCGTTCGATGCAATTGCAGAAGAACAAAGCAAAAAACCTGCTATGGTTTCTCCGATAGATAACATTAAACTAAATGTGTCCGATGGTAATGTTGCATTGTAAACTGATGTGTATGTTCACTTTGCGATACGATTCTTTAATAAACGTTATCTTTATTTAATGCATTGCAGATGAGGATGGGCTTATTACTCAAGCGATCCTCTTAGGAAACATTGAGGCTGCGGTGTCTTTGTGCTTTGCCAATAAGAGGTATGCGGATGCAGTGATTCTTTCAATGGCTGCTGGACCTGACTTACTGGCACGCACCCAGTACAGGTACTTCTCAGAACATACCGGAGCCGTGAATTCCCTTATTAGTTCGTTGGTCAGCGAAAACTGGGCAGACATTGTTCAGAATAGTGATATAAACTGCTGGAAAGAGGTGCTGATTGGAATATTCACCCACTCGAATCCGCAGGAACGATCTACACTGTGCGGTGTGTACAAAACTATTGCATATGAAATCCCATCAAAATTATTAAGAGAAGAAACAATTTCTCTTGAAATTAGTGCAGTCAATTTTTATGTTGCATAAAGATCTTCCATCTATTAATCACGCTGAATCTAATACAAAAAAATTCTCGCAGATATGCTCGGCGATCGTCTAACATCATCGGAAGATCCAACTTTAAAGGACGAAGCTCAAATTTGCTACATTTGTTCCGGCAATCTGAACAAGATGGTAGAATCCTCGAACGTCGACATTCAGGAGGTAGTGGAGTTGGTAATGATAATGCAGAAAGCGTTGGAGTTGCAAGGTAGCAGAGACACGCGGATAGAAGGGAAGATTGCCAGCGTTTTATCTCAGTACGCGGAGATGTTAGCGTCCGAGGGTGATCTCGAAGCCGCATTGAACTATCTTGGCAACAGTGAAGACGAGAGGGTCGTGATGTTGAAGAACAGACTGTGCAGAGCGTTAGGGTATATCCAAGACTTCAGGAGTAGACCAAAAACGGTGAAAATGCCATTACAAGCGAGACCATTCGATAACGTTCCACCCACGAAACAACCATTTCCATCATCCACGAACCAATTTGATACTCGGCAGCAACAACCTCTCGGGTTTCCTTCTACCAATCCTCTGCAACCACACATGCAATCACAAATGCAATACGATCAGTACACATCTCACTCTTACGGTACTGCTCCCGTGTCTCAACCTCCTCCTCCGCCACCTCCAACTGGATCAAGCGTTGTTGGGTCTCGGCCGTCGAGTGTAGGGCCTCAAGCAAGGTCGAAATACTTGATAGACCCTTCGGTGAAGTCTACTCCAAGTTATGGTCAGACCGGTTTCCCTCAGCAAACATACAGTAATCAGCAAATGCCTCCACTATCAAATTACCCTGCACAAAATGTGTACCAGCCGCAAATCTCGATGGCTTCAAATCCATACCCTGGACAGAACTTTACAGCTGGTCCGAAGGAACCGGAACCATTCAAACCAGTCCAGCCTAGCATAATGACGCCGATGCAGCAACCGATGCAATCGCAAATGTATGACCCGATTAGGACACAGCCTATGCCACAACCTCAGGCTTACGGGAATGAAAACGCGTATCAGGCGTCGCCTCAACCAGCTGGATGGAACGATCCACCTGCAGCCAAAAGCAGAATGCAGGTGAGACTGCCCAAACATTTATGGATACACGTCCGGTTGGCGTGATAAAATATCTTGTACTGATGTTATGTATATATATGCATATATAAATTCAAAAAACACAGCCAGTACTGGCATTGTACCACAAAAATGAAATGTCTGCGGAACATGCTGGTACGAGGAAGTGGAAAGCTAAACATTCGAAGAATGTGACTGTGAAGGTAGAGAACTGTCAGAGAATTGAGTGTCGTTTCCACTGTTTCGTAATTATTATTACCATTATTTTTGTAGTTTTACTGTATCTACACCAGAGTTCGGCATTATTCGAATAACGAATGAAATATTATTCGTTATTCCTCAATTCGTGAATTAGAAGATAACGAATGAACCGATCTATTCGTTGTTAAAAATAATTTTGCCCAACTCTGATCTACATCCTCCACGTTACTTTACTCGAGGAAATGCAGTCTAGTTGCATATAACAGTTTCATTTTCGTGTGATATTGAACGTACTAATACCATGAAATGCGCAAATATGTTTCGAGCTGCTTCGTAAAAAAAAAATTGTTGTGCGAGGATCATTGTGTAACATTGTACCATGTGTACAATTCGCTAATTTGATTACTATGACGAACTAATACATACAAACCGTAGGATGTTAACTATAATGTTATATCATTTGCAGTTGAAACCAGAGTATCAACCACAGAATCCCATTGTGCATCCAATGAGAAGTGCTGCATCGCAACCAGAGCCGAATGTGAGTAATGTTGTTTATGCAAGGTGATTCGGCTAATTCAGCAACTACATTTCTTTCTTAGATTTTGCCTCAAGAAAAGTTCTATCCGGATGTTCAGGCACCTTATAATCCACAACAATATAATCAGAACGTTCCAAACATGAATGCTCAGTATGCTAGACCAGTGGAGCCGCTGCAACCTGCAACAATCGCAAAAGCACCGGAGCCTGAAAAACCGAAAGCACCAATTCCAGAGCAGCATGTACATTTAAAAACAGTATTCGATGAACTGAAGAATCAGTGTTACGAAAATGCTAAAAACCCGGTAAGACGAAACATTGTTCACGCGTACGCGTAAAATTCTACGCCAACTTACGCCTATTATATTTTTTTTGTCTTAGCAAATCAAAAGGAAGATAGAAGACGTGTCCAGGAAGCTGGAAGTTTTGTACGATTGTCTCAGGGAAAATAAAGTACGTATTTTATTTTCAGATATATCGTGAAACTGTTCATTTTAATTGTATATTTTTATATGCATATGTGTTACAGCTTTCCCAGAACACCTTGCAAGCGCTGCACCAAATATCGCAGATGATACAAAATGGAAACTACACCGGCGGTTTAGATTTGCACACGCAACTGGTTTCCGGTCCCGATTTCAGTCAAATATCCTCCTTCATGCCCGGTATTAAAGTATTACTTCTAAGTGCCCTTCAATTGAATGTCTACATCAGATAGAACGTAACACAGAGTACATAAACAGTGGGTACTTTGATTGATTTTTATAATTTGCAATTTTACAATTCTCACCCAATCGAGATGTCTATGTTGCATTCACTTACCATAAACGTAACGTCGCAATAAAGAGTAGCCGCGACTACTCGAGAACGAACTTCGCTGCTTAATTGTATCATAAAAATCATAGAATTTATATTGGAAACATATGGCTTGCGAAAATTCGATGAGCATGCATTACTAATCCTATACAAGGAGGGTGTATAATACGTAGAACGAAGTATTAAAGTCGAGAACATCTACAACGTTCCCATAAAGATTGTTAATCAAATTCATCCTTTTAATTACTGTGTATATAATATTAAAGTTTGCTTTGAAAAGAGATCATGTGTATATTTTGAAATAAAAAATTATATAATTTTATTCAAAATTTATTGAAAATAGGGCTGACATTACGGAACGATCAGACTGTGTAGAATGGCGGCTTTTTCGTTGAGAATAAACTTTTGTAACAGTTCGTCTAGAGGATCGATACCGTCGCGGGCTGCTTGACGCCTCATCGCTTGTTTCACTTCTTCGCGTACTCCTTTGTCAGCTCCGCGAGTGGTAATGCGTCGATCTGTAATATTTGAAGAAAACTGTAACCAGAGCAAGCGAAAATTTGTGACAAACTAATTCTACGAAGTATACTTTGTACTACTCCGGATCCGGTTGCGATGTCCAACGAAACACCGCCGCCGTGTTCAGTCCACAGATACGTTAATTCTTCTAGAATATCAACGCAAATGATGTAAGCTTGGAACAGCGGATAAGCGAAGGCTCCACGATTGACAATTCGTTCTGTAATTGTAGTTAAATTACTAGCCTCCTGTGGCCAGTCGATTTGCATTAACACCAACGCGTGTCCTATAGCCAAGTCTCCGACTCCACCACCCAAAGAGAAATTTTCCTATCGGGGAATATTCACAATGAATTTAATGGAAACATTCGAGGAAAATTGATCACTCAATTTTCCAGTTACCTTTATTGCTGAAAGCAACAGTCTGCAGCAATACTGAATTATAGGAAAGCGTGCCATCGTTAAATAGTGCAGATGCCTCGCACAAGGAACCGTTAAATTGTGCGACACTTTGCCGGACACAGAAGGCAGTGCGCTAACTACTAAAACTATATACTCCAACATTCCCTTGAACAAATATTTCATACTTAGGAATACTAGCGAACAAATACAAGTTAAGGCGAAATAATATGGAAGTGTATTAATACCTTATAATCTTTTAAGAAAAAACATGTATTTGCTAAACGAAGGTGAGCAGATAAACTACCTGCTTCTTGTGATAATCTTGCCAGTACTTCGTGATGCAACCCTTTGTACATAGCTAAATCTGTTAGAAACGTGTTCAGCCAAGTATCTAATCGAAGTTGCTGATTCAATTTTCCTATCTCCCTTTGCAAGTAATCGCTACTGTGCAATAAGTCCCATAATTTTACGGCTAATGCCAGACCATTGCCGCTGTAATCTCCGTCGCTGGTTAACGCAATTCCTCCGTTATCATCTCTTTTGCGTTTTTTTAATTTCGGTTCTATTCGTAAATTCGATAAAATTTAGATCAAAGAAGAGTTTAGTTGAAGACTTTATGTAAGATTATTAGAAATGCAATGTCTCACCAGCAGGCGAATGTACACAATCCCCGAATGCTTCTACTAAACAGTACACTGTCTCGTCATTGGCAATGAGCGAGTTGTGTTCATTTAATATTCTTAATAATACGACCACAGAGCACATTAACAACTGTCTAACTATCAGCTCTTCGCATAAATTTGCTGCATGCACGATTGCGTATTGCTGCAATTTTTCACAGTAAGCATCTCTGTTCCAGGGCATAGAAAACAAACTGCCCAATTCCCAGCCCAGTTTCTTTCCAATTAGCTCTACAACTTGAAACAGTCTGTCCCATGGATTTTGAATCTGGTTATCTTGTGGTTGTTGTATATATGCTAAATAAAATTCAACAGCTTTGCAAAGCAGCCTTAGGCAAAGCCTTGGATTCAGTTCTACAGGTGCAGTGCCGAGAAGGGGCAACGCGTCGCAAGCTAACAGTCTCCTGAACCCATTCACCGCACGCCCTGGATGACTGTGTTTCTCTGCGGTGAGAAGAGTTTCTACTAAACGTGGCTGAAAACAGAATGAGGTAAGGCTGAAGGTGCACTAGCAAGTAACTTGCGACATTTTCTTGCAAGAGCAACTTGCAGAACCACTTGTTTGCAAATATTAGAAATATATTGTTTCGCTCTCTGCGAGCAACTGTCACAAGCGAGTTCAATTTGCTGGCAGCTATCTCAAAGAAGACAACTGAAACTACTTACTCCATGAGTGGCTATAGTTTGTGGGAATCTACGCAATAACAGAAGTAATAATTTACAATGTTCCATTGTATCTTCGCTGTGGTCAGCGGTCATAACGAGCAGCCTATGCTGAAGTTCTTGAGGTACATGTTGGAACATCTGACACAGAAATTCTGCCTCTGGATCGCATTGTTCCAAACGAAGGCAGGCTGTGACCGTTTCGATCTCCTTCCATATATCTCTGTCATCTGGAAAATTCTGAAATCTGTGCATACATTTACTCAATTGTTTAAATATATGGAAGGAATTTTATGCAGCTACGTAAATTGTTGAATTGTTCGAATACTTACATTTCACTGAAACATTTCGCCGCTTCTTTCACATTTTTCGACAGTTTCTCTACCCGATATGCTTCGAACTGATGAATAAATATGAAATTTTCAGTTAGAGCGTTCAATTACGCAGAACGTTTACAGAGGTGACAGATTAACATCTCTTCTAACCTGAACTTTTGCACTATGAGGAAATAAAGATTTTGCTGTGATCAACCATGTTTTGGCAGCGTAAATGTCAACCTGCAGTGCATCTTTCGCACGCATTATTAAATAATCCTCCTTCGATAATTGTTTATTATCCGCAGTAGATGTTTTCTCCAACATCTTTACAAGATATTCAGTTTTCTCGCAGTCCCTCCATAAATAGAATAGAGCTACATAGTGGACTGCATAAGGCTGGAGCACTGAAATTGTGAAATATAACAAAGCTTTATTTATTAGTGAGTACTGCTAGAGTACTTGAATTATAATCTCCGACAGTCGAGTATAATATAAGAATTAAGAACATGATTCGTTTGATTGTATCTGGTAAAAAATAAAGATTGCAGAATGTATGCCGGTTTGCCCCTCCGATGATGTATTTCCATTTCTACCATATATTTTTCAACGAAAAAATTTGTACGTATTCCTTGAACATGAGGAACATTATTCTAAAAGTTTCAGGAAGGAACGCTTCGCAGTTTCATTAAGAAAAATTGCCAAAGTATGCTCCGTATAAATGAAATAAGCGCAAATGATTGTTGCCGTCTTTGCCATAAGGCACAATAAAAATTTGGGCAAGAATCATTTGCTTTGTTCAAGCCTCCATACAGCGCCATTTTATGCAGCGACAAAACGCTCAAACTCTTAAATAATTTTTGTGGGAGCGTTTCGAAGACTGCATTTCCTTGCACCAATGGTGAGCTATTGTGCAAGATTTCTCGCGCATGCGCGACGATTTTAGCTTCGGTAAAGTAAAATAAAATTCTTGATAAAATTGGGTACCTTGATCACCCCGTAAAATTTTTAAAAATTTGTTATGACTTGATTGTGAAAAATGAATGTATAACATGTGAGTTTGTATATATTTTGTAACTCGTAGGACACATCCTGAAGTCTTTTTGTTCGGAACAGATTGTTTCGGTACATTCCCGCCAATATAACTGCCTCAGGGCTCTGCTACCTCATCATCGTAATATAGATACGTTACTGTTTTGGACGCGCATGCGCCAGAAATCTTGCACGATATCTCATCACTGCATCTAATGCTGACGCATACACGGAAACAAATGCACATCTAAATATAGGCAAAATTCAATAGTCTAGTGTTGAAAGTATTTTTCAAATATTTCGGAAACTAAGCGAATGCACGTCTTATACGTATAAGAAAAAGTTTCAAAATGTTGAGTTTTATGACATATCGAAAAATCATCGAAATTAGAGAAAGTAGCTGTTCTACAGTTTATTTCAGGGATAATTTTCATTTTATTTATGTAACAAATGAGCAACTTTTTATGTATTGTTTACTAACAAACAATTTCGGTAAAATCCTCGGTAGTATTATCCCAGTCTGACTCGAACCCTCGTCGAGGTAAGACGTGCCTAAAGAGCGGTCCTAGACACAGGTAGTCAGGAAAATTTTCGAGAGCGAGAGAAAAGTGCCGAGAACGCGCAAGTAAAATTATCGCTACAGTGCAGTGCTTGTGCAAAAACTATAGTGATAGTGCAAAAACAAAAATACATTTAGTGATAGTTCGGTTAAACTATAAATTGAAAAACAAAAAGTGACCGATCACACTGTCCAACAAATTTCAACATTTTTTATGTTTCGCTATAACTGTTGGGTGTACCTTATAGAGATTTTTGAGAAATTTTTGAGAGGTTTTTGAGAAACATGGCCTTGAAAAAAACCACATTTTTCAACTTTAAATAAATATTGTGATGTTATTATAAAAGATATTGAATTGTTCTTTGCAGTAAAAGATTCTGTAGACTTTCCCGAGTAGAATGATATGCAATATTAATACGTTCTGAATGTTTAAACATGTTTAAACAATCATTAAAGACGTTGAGGCACCATTTTTGCACAGATTTTTGAGGATATTTTTCAATTTATCGCAAAAAATAAGGGTCCAACGTAAAATTGAACTATATCACGCGATAGAGCAGACTTTTATCTTGAGAAACCCCTCTTTGAAGTTTCCGACATCGATGTTTTTACCGAACCAGAGTGCAAAATATCTACGCCCGACATGAGTTGCCGCCAGTGGTGCTCTGCCACCAGCGCGGTCGTTCGTCGGGATACAGTGCGACGCGGCGTAACGGCGATGCAGTGGCTATAAGCGCGCAATTATGTCAGCTTATTTAAATGTTATACTATTGTTATTTATTATTTATTAATATATTTAGTCTGTATAAATTATTTTATGTATTTTCTTAATGTTAGTCTCTTGTTCATAGTATATTTCATACTAAAAAGGCCTTTTGCAAGAAAAAAGAAATTTGAAAAAAGAAAGCCGACCTCGAGAGAGCCAAAACCCGACAGCACCAAGCCGCCCGCCCATCACAATCACCGATCAAACAGCCAAAACAGTAATACAGTAAAATCCGCATTACTGTCCAACAGCCGTATTTATGGTGGACAGTAAGATTGGTGTGTACATATATGATCGTATTTTTGTTACTTCAAAGGCGATTTCGAACATAGAGAAGGATTGATTGAAATTCAAAGGTGAAGCCGAACAAAGAGAAGGATAGAATGACATTCAAAGGAGAAGCCGAACATAGAGAAGGAAGAATGAAATTCAAAGGAGAAGCCGAAGTCTCCGAAGTCTCTTTCTTTCCAATACGCTGTCGTTCCTTGCGACCTCCAGACGACGGCTCTGTTTATCCTCATGCGTCCCCATTCAGGACGTCACGTACGCTCTGGACCTACCATAAATCCTTCCAATCTTAAGGATCGCGTCGACAACAACCCTTGATTTGGCTTAAAACACGCTGCCGCGAACTTATATGCATGTATATGCATATGTGTGTGTATGTATATGTATGTATATATTATGTATGTATGTATACAGGGTGGTCCGTTTAAATGAGAACACCTAAATATCTCTTCAGGTTATTGTGATGCAAAAAATATTTGTTACGTAATGTGCATGGTGTCGATGGACCAAATATTTGGCACGAATATTTTTTTCCGATGGTCATTTTTTTCGGAGTTGTTAAGGTCATCGGTGTTTTTTGGTACATAACTACATTTTTCTTTATTGCATCGTGTAACCGATAGAAAAATACATTCAGATATGTATATTAACATGACCATGAAATGGCCTCCTTGTATATATGTTAAGCGTAAATGTATAGTATAAACATAAATATACGTATAAGAAGATATAATATAGTTACACGTATAGATGTGGGTTTATGTTAAAAATGTATATAACATATTTATAAGACAAACAGATTCACGCAATTTTTATAACGATACCAAAGCGTCAAAGCAATATAATGTAACAATAGTAAAAATATTAAATTTAAGTAAGCATGTTACTCCTCGATAGTATAGTGGTTAGTATCCCCTTAGGCATCCATCTGGACTTCAAATTAAATTACAACCAACACGTAGAAATTCAAACTATCGAAGCACAGAAAGCATTCCTCGCTCTTAAAAGATTGTTCTATTCCAAAGACCTCGATAAAGCCGTAAAAATTCTATGTTACAAGCTCTTCGTACGACCAATCCTGACGTACGGCTGCCCCATCTGGTTCAACGTCAGCGCTGAAACCATGGAAAGACTGCGCATTTTCGAGCGGAAATGCCGAAGAGCCTGTCTCAACAGATACCGGACACCCGAATCGAACTTCACGAAGATGATCAGCAACCACCAGCTATACGAAGATGCCAAACTCATCAGGATCGATCTATTTATACTGAAATTGATCAGGAACCACTGGGCCAACACCCATCGGATAACTTCCAACAGCCTTATTTTTGCCGCCACATAACCGAACCCGAAGTACTTTACTAAAACCATGCAAACTGGTTACACTCCTCCTGAATCTTTCATTTTTCTGGACAGTGAAGGGTACATGCAAAACTCCAACAACGTCCCAATAATATACCACGCCCATGGAAGAACATTCGACAAACATATCACCTATAACAAAAACATCAAGAGAGACGATCCCAACATGCGGTTTAATTATAAACTATCTAGCGTAGATCTAAGTGACAAACATAGACAGAGCACCGATAAATATTGGTGGTTATAACACACCCCCTCGCATACATGTAACCCCAACCGTACACATTACTTTATATAAATAGTTATTGTAATCAGCCAATGTTTATCAATTCCTCGGTAGTATAGTGGTCAGTATCCCCGCCTGTCACGCGGGAGACCGGGGTTCGATTCCCCGCCGGGGAGGAATTTTTTATATTTTTACTCTTTTTATTGTATATTTAATAAAAAAAAAAATTTTATCTATCCCCCCCTTCTCCCCCAACATAAAACATGTACAGCTCCCGTGCTAAGCTGTATACACATCTTTAATCATAATCTAAATAAGAATATCTCTCAAGAGGAACATGTAGTAGCAATAAGTGCGTGCTCCGATATAGTGCGTGCTCCGAAAAACGGAGCCTTTAGTCTCATAAGCTTATATTCTTTTTGTTATACTTTTTTTTGTGCGTTTTAAGTTTGTTGTACCTGTGTATATATTTATTTATGGCACAATAAACGCATTGTTACAAAAAAAAATGTGTTCGGTATCCCCGCCTGTCACGCGGGAGACCGGGGTACGATTCCCCATCGGGGAGAATGTTATTTTGGTTATTTCTTCTTTCTATCTTTTAACATAAGTTATCATATAAGCATTTCTTTTTTCTGTCCCCCCCCCAAGACTGAAAAGTATAGGACCCTGCCTTCCCTATACTCAAAAATAGTACAAACGCGTACAAAATTTTCTTTTGTCCCCTTAGTAACATAAGTTAGCAAATAAGTGCAATGTTTATATAACCGATTAGATTACGCGTACTCGATATTCGAGTCTTTAGTTTCTAGATAGCAATATTTTCCCCTTTATACGTTTAGGGAAGTTTTCTTTGTTTTTTCTAGTGTTAAGTTTGTTGTTACATATATTGTAAGAATAGAAATGTTTAAAGTAACTAATCCTTTATTAATAAGAACAAAGAATAACACAACTTCAATTAACATGGAACAAGACACAATGGAACACACCGAATAAACATATAATTAACAAGACACAATGCAACACACCGAATAAACATTCAATTCTGTCACCGTAATTCGTATTCGTAGTCCGTATTCGTATTGTATTGTATCGTATCGTAACGTATCGTAACGTATCGTAACGTATCGTATCGTATCGTAACGTATCGTATCGTATCGTATCGTATCGTATCGTATCGTATCGTATCGTATCGTAACGTAACGTTTCGTAATGTATCGTATCGTATCGTATCGTATCGTATCGTATCGTATTAATGAGTTCTGTCATGCGTTTGTGGTACTGTGAAACTGTCCCCGTATCGCGGACGCGTCCTATTTATATGTTCCGCGATAGAACTTTCTGGAAAATTAATCAATCGTTTGTTTACGTTTTTGATTTGTCTCGACGTTCACACATACATACACGCGGCGCTCACACACACACATACATTTATACGCAGGAGAGTTGTAGAAGATTCTCTGCATCCTACAATATGTATATATAATTGTTATTTTTTTGGCTATTAAACGTATGTTAAAAAAAAAAAAAGTGGTCAGTATCCCCGCCTGTATTTTTGCTAAATTACGTTGAAACTTTGAATAAATATTCACGTAGTATTTATAAATTTATTATATACGTTTTATCTTATCAGAATCGAGTGCGTGAGGTTATATTTCGGCTGAATAAATTCTACACTGAAAGATATACGAATTAGGATGTATATGAAGAGATACATTCTCGTCAATCATGATTTTAAGAATAGAATTATTCACTAACATTTGAGCAATGCACTCTTCTATTTTTTGAACGTTGTTTTTACGTAATTACTATTTTTACAAGCCTCAACTACAACATGACGGCGCCTCGTCAGTCGCACGCCGCACGTCACGTGACTAGCCTACGGTCTTAGGCAGCTGGAAATGCGGGAATGGTGGAATATGCTCACGGTGGCGGAATGGGTCGGTGGAAGGGGGGAATGGGTTTTTGGTCGTTTCTGGTGACACTGCTTGGCCATCCGAATCCCCTGAAGCAAACCCAATAGAAAATGTGTGGTCCATAATGAAGGGCAAGTTAAGAGGGAACCATATTACCAAAATAAGAACACTTGTACATCATATTCGGAAGATATGGAGGAGGCAGTTGTAGCGTACCTGTAGCGTATGCCGAGAAATTAGTTGAAAGTATGTCGAGACGGTGCCAAGCTATAATTGCTAATGGGGGAGATTGTACCTCTTACCAAGTAAGAGCGTATTAATGTTTGATGTATAGATTCGACTCTATTGGAAATGGGTGGTTAAAATAAACCGATACTCTTTATATTTATATTACTGATAACTCTCGTTTATTGCGTAGAGCTCGGAAGGACGTCGTTCAGCGTCGAAGGCTAATTCAGAAGTAAATAGAAAGTCATAAAGGGCACCGTGGAAAAGTCCGTTGTCCACTTAAGATAAAGGATCAGGTCTGCGTTCTGTCTTCTATCCGGGCAGTTAGGTATACGAAACCCTCACAGACCCATGGGTCCGCAGACATCTGGTTTATTGTTCTAAGATAGAGAAGCCAGTGATTCTCACAGACAACCCAATTCATTTTTGCCTTTTGGCTGACGCAATGTTACAAAATCCAACAGACTCATATAAAGTTTTTTACAAATATATGAATATTTACAGAAATATCGTCGTCACGCTTTTGTGGTACAGACTGTAGCTCCGAATGTACTGCAAGTAACATCGTTAGTGTTCGATATACCTATGCACACTGAAAAACTTTTCATTTCGCACATACCTCCTCGCAGCATGAATCGGCATCTTCATTCGCGGCGGCGTCATTATTCTTCATTACTTCACTTCGACACCACAATGGGGTGTTTCACCCAAAAAGTCGGACGGAACTATTTTAGCGTTATTTATGGGTTCAAGGTGATTGAATTCGTCCTAATGTCAGCAATAAATCAGATAAAATCAAAATGATTTTTATTGTCGAGAAAAATTTTTTCAACATTTTACATACATATATCTAGAAGTTCGTAGACTTTTGAAACATTTTTTTTCCTTAGATGATCGGCAACCCTTAAAAAATCGTGCTAATGTAGTGCTCCCATCGAAGAGCTAGAAAAAATTAATTTTCCATGTAAATTATGTTGAAATGATCTACGATTATTTTAATAATAAATGCGTGAATCACGAAACATTTGACATAACAAGTAAATATAGATTCTCAGTAATTTTTCAATCGTTACTATTCGTTTTCATCAGGAAACACATAGTATTTGTGATAAAAATCCTATTACACTTGTACAGTAATAGGATTTGTTTCTCTCGCTTTGAATAAGATCATTCTGGGAAGGATGCTTGGATTTTTCAATGAAATCTATAAAGAATTCGGTATTGATCTATCTACCTTGATTTCTCTAGTTACCGATACGAAACGGCTGTCAACGCGATAGCGAACTCGGAAAAACAGAACAGGCTAATCGACATACGATCAGCTGTGGAATTACATCAGCGTATTCTTGAGTCGGTAACTTTATGCAGATATTGGAGCAACGTTATCGGTATGACAATATACATTCACCCCACTTGTTATTTTACCTTTTATACAGGGTGAATTCGATAAAGCAGGACACCTAAATATCTCCGTTACTTTTCGTTGTACAAAAAAACTTCGTAGGACAAAGTTACACTGTTTGAAGGGCCACATATAACGGTGCAAGGGAAAAAAAATTTCAAGGTCATTTTTATGAGATTTCAAGGTTATCAATGTTTTTCTAAATGGAATGATATATTTTCGTTAACGTAATGTTGTACCTGACAAAATAACGAATTCATGCATGTAACACAATATGACCTTCAAATGACCTTCCACCCAGAAAAATGGTATAAATAAAATTCAAATAAAATTCAACGTGTAAGATTCATTTGATGTATTTCTGTTACGCCAAATGTTCAAAAATATTCCCTCGAGCTGCTATACATTCAAATGTATCGCAATACACAACATAGAGTTGGGATCTAGGCTGCGGATCTTTGTGCAAAATAAAAATTGTTTACATCTATTGCAAGAGATAGAAACTAAATTGAAAATGTTATGTCTATACGCAAGAAAATGTAGAAGCGAAAAGAAAATTTATATTTTTTGTATAGCTACATTTATTTTAATGCTAAAACATTGATTTCAATTTCATATATTTAAAATTTAAAATATTATATTAAATACGCCGCAGATAGTTGGTGAAGACACACAGGAACAATAGCACAAGGAATAATAAATATTATTATTTTTTTTACTATTGCATATATTTTTATTGCTTTACAAGTTGTACATATTCCCTGGACAGCACATTACACATTTGTCGTTCTCGCATCGTCTTCTTCCCTCAACTTGTGGCCGGTAACACGTCCTCCATGTGTTCAGGCGTAAACAGAATACCTACAAAAAAAAAGAAAACCATTAATGTACATTGTATATATATGTACACATGTATAACTGTGTTGAAGGGCATAATCAGAGATATACTTACCACAGCAGAAACTCCAACTTTTCCCCGTCCCCGGTTGTCGCAGCTTCCTCCTCTTCGATCCCTGGGCAGCACATTACATTTGTCGTTTTCCTTTTACAACCGTTCCAATAGATTTCCGCATTACCCTTGAAGTACTATCGACAATGCGTTTTTTTTTTATGTGGTATCCCCAGTAGGCCTATTCCACCATGTCATCGTTGCGGTGCCATCGACATCGAACGAACTGCCCAATCTAAAAAAATAAACATTAGTTTGCATACTGATCGTTTAGATATACTCGGTATTACTAGAATTTTACTATAACGTAAATACTATCAACGACCGTGGTCCCGTTGAAAGCACCGGTTCTCATTCGATCACCGAAGTTAAACAACGTGGAACGTGGAATTGGCTTGGATGGGTGACCGCCTGGTAAAAACCCGGGAAGTAAGTGATCCCTGGGTGTTTTTTCACGTGTTGTTGGTAAAAGGTGGTTCGGATCCCACCGTAATAAACAGTAGGTCCCGCTAAAAAGGCGACAGGGAGAGTGGAAAGAAGGGAGAGATTGGTAAATGGATTTGAAACCCTGAGGGGACCAAATAATCATATCAATCTATAACGTTAAATACTTACGACGCACGCACTCCTTTGTCATCACCGGATCATTGTGATGGACGCGGCAGGGGGGAGCCCCAGAGCCTGTGCTCATCGGCGACAGCGGCGGCGATGGCTGATGAGCCATTCCGTTCCCGGAGCCGCTGTTTCGCGGCTTTCAGCGCCGCTTTCGCTGCCTCGCGAAATTCTGTTCGACTAGGTTCGGCGAACGTCGTCATCCGCCGAACAGCCGCTGTAACATTCGGTTAAATCGAGATAAATATTACTTGACAATAAATGAATCAAGACAAACGGTGAATTAATAATGAAATGAAATTAAATCAGAAATGTACAGTGCTTGTTGCAGCCCGTCCACGTGGAATTTTTCACTACTGCCGGGGAGAGGGCCTCTGTGAAGGATGCATTTACGGCATCCTTCAACGAGTGCCCTCCCAGTTGGGCTAAGTATCCAACCTGAAAAAAAATAAACATTAGTTTGCATATTCATAAGTTTGATACACTTACTTATATTATGGGTGTAATGCGAAGATATACTTACGACGCTGTCGTATTCCTCCTCATCACGACCAAACTGCAAACGACTGCAGAGGAAGGCACATCGGCCGTTCCCCTGCGTACAGCGACGCTTTCAAGCGGCACACGGTCTTCCGCAGCTGGGCCAGCTCACTGGTTTGTTGCCTGAGAAACGAGAAATTAATAAACAACACATCCTTTTGATTACAATGATATTTAAACAAATACTCAGAATGATGTTGTAACACTCACTCCAACTTCACCTCCTGGCGGACCACGGTCTCCTGCAGTTCCGTCAGTTGAGTAGACATTTTCTGAATGCATATTTTCTATATGCATATATTTTAGTAGCTAATTATTTTAACACTAAACCTACCATCATCGGTCAAAATGACCAGTTCCAGATCTTTTATTTTACGATTACATATTGATATAATAAAAATCATTTCATAAGAAATTATTGTACTTATAGATATCTTTAGTTTAGGACATATTACAATAGGAGCTCCACAAATTTTGTACCAGAACATGTACCAGATACTTTTAAGGCTCGGTAGATTTAGTGTTAAACTGCGAGAGAAAATGTTGTGAAAAGCAAAGTAACAAAAAATGGATTACAGAAACCATGAAACATTTGTTCGAACAATTTTCTTTTCATGTGGAACTGTTTGAAGAGTTACGAAAAATATTAGTTTGCCAAATATTTCTAGAGACAAAACAGTTCTGACGACACGAACAACATATTTGAACTTGCTCTTACCGGGCGACTTGAAAAAACTACAGATACATCTTTTTGTAATATTTAAAACGAAAAACGTGGGGCGCATGCAATAGATAATTGATGCATGAATAGTTCACCTATGTCACTAACAATTTTATTACACTGCAAATGATACGACCTGTTGTGTGAATTTTCTCACCGGCAGCTACTCCTCTCTACACTCCTTACTATTATCTTGTGCTCCACGTTTTTTTCATTTTAAATCTTACAAGTATTTTCATAACTATTCAAAATTCACAATCATAAATTTTCAGGACTATCTGTATGAGGTTAGGATTTTGTATGGAGATAGTAAAAATTATTTTATACTTTTTAGTCCGTCTTAAAAACGTGGTATATTAAACTCTTTTTTTATTTAAATTTTTTTTCCTAGACGCACAGTTTTTTTGAATGTGTTTTTTGGATATTCCCTTGTCATTCAGTTGTGAGCTATGTTTATAGTTTCGAGTCTCCAGCTAGCTCATCGGACGATTTTGGCATCACTGGATATGTGTAAAATGTGTGTACATTGTATCAGAGATTTACTCTCTGATTGTATTTACCAGTATTTACTCTCTGGTTATAGCAAAATGTGCACCGCCCCGCGCCGGGAATCGAACGCGCTACCTCCAGATGGCGACTCATGCATTCGAAACTTCGATAAAACAGTACATATTTACAAATATTTGCAGATGGCTCTGTAATCGCAATCGCAACACAATTTCTTGAGACGTTGAGACCTGTCAGTATTTTGTTGTGTTTCTGCATTCGAAATAAAATTGAATAAACAAAATATTTGTAAAAGCATTTTTGTTGAAAGCACGTGGCAACTTAAAGCAAGATGAATGCACCTCCTACCTTCGAATCATTTCTTCTATACGAAGGAGAGAAGAAGTAAGTACTATAAATTGGTTAACCTATCATTCACGAAATTTCGAGGTATTTTGTATATGACTTTTGTTTCATGTTAATTTAGAATAATTAAAGAACAGGATACTAAAGTTACCAATGCGGCAATTTTCACGGTTAACAAGGAAGACCATACGCTTGGAAATATGATCCGCAAGTATGTTTGCTTTATGTACTTAATTAGTATATGTATTATTAAATATAGATATTAATAATGATATGTTATTCAATAGTCAACTATTAAAGGATCCCCAGGTTATGTTTACTGGATACAAAGTTCCACATCCGCTAGAACACAAATTTGTGATCAGGATACAAACAACGTCTGATTACACACCACACGATGCTTTCATGCATGCAATTACAGATTTAATTGCTGAACTTTCGTTGTTCGAAGAGCGTTTTAAAGTAAGGATCGATTACTATATTATTCTCAAATTTCTATCTATAAATTACAGTACACAGTTAAACATTTCTTCTAGGAAGCTGTAAAAGAAAAGAAAGAGGGCCTGGATTGAGCTATAGTTTTTCTACTTATAGTTACTAAACTCTATTGTGTGTATAAATTATAAATATATAATCTTATACAATTTATTTTTAAAACAACTGGTCGTAAATGAATTGAAACGGATGAGATTTGTATGTACAAACGATTAAATAAAATCAAATCAAACAAAAATGCTACATTCTTTCGAAGCAACAGGACATGTACTACGTAAAAGCAAATTATGATAATGTTAGGTGGATTCATTATGCAATGCTATTTAACATTATAAAAAATATAATCAGTCTATTACAATTTTATTTCTCTTAGCTACAAGCATTTTTAATTCATCGAAATGTACATTAGAAGATGGGACTATGTGATTGAATATTATCAACTCTGTATTAAGGCTCAAAGTGGAAAGGCAAGAGAATGGACGAGTCTTGATAGTACAATTTTACTGAACAATTTTTTTAGAATCGTTCGTACCGACAAAAAAGCGTAACAAACAAAACAGGAAGCATTCACTATACTATTACACTGATTGGATACAAGTTTCCAAAGACAGAATGTGAAACATTTTAGTCTAAACGCTAACGTCTCGAGCGAAGGAACTATCACTGAATGCGTCGCGTTTCGAACGCTCAATAAATATTAAATAGATGTACAGATCGATATAAATATTATGTACATAATTACATTTGACTTTTGCGAGTCGATTATGCGATTAACATATTATTCCATTATGCACGTTTCAACGAAAATATGCATTCTTAAAAATTGATCTATAATTTGTCTAAGAGTGTACCCTAATGAACTCAATTATGGTCTATAATTGAACCTCATCGCTTTGTACTTTTACAATTATACGGAAGTGAATCGAACATAAAACAAGTCGGACGAGGAAACATGTTATCGAACATACATAGAGGCATTAGAAAGAGAACACCTGACTAAAAACTAGGCTAAAAAATATGGAAATTGTACTTGTGAGATGGAAGTTCCGTGTTATGCACTTTGTCATTGTACTTTAACACTACCAGCAGCCTTGGAAATTCCATACAATCGAAGTCGTTTATTTAACGAAATAGAAATTGAAAAGTCAAGATGTATGATAGAGAAAGTACTCTTTCAACCTTCTTGCATTTTATAGATCCTAACTATTTTAATGGACAGATAATTCCGTCTCCCATTTCTGAGAGATGTGGCACTGAAAGTGTTAATTTACAAAAAAATAATAATCAGATATCCTTTTTCTTGCGGCTTGCCCTATAATAATCAAAACTGCATATAAACTTAACTCAGGGTAGCACATAGGTGTCGGTCATGTCATTGGAGTATCTGAATGGTAACATCCTATGCGGGAAGACACAAACAACGGTAGCGTTTTAATTGTTTTATACAAAAATATACTCTGTAAAATTTCAACAGGTTTTTTTCTCGTGTCTAGGATTTCGTTTTGTCAAGCGGTAAAACAAGTGTACGAACAATAACACGCTGTTAAAACGTCTCGGCGTCATCGCAATCACGAGTATCGTGTCCAAACACTGTAAAACAATCAATATGACAATATGAGTGGCAATGGACAAAGATAACAAAGAAACTGTTGTTAGGTTGGTTAGTTTAAGAAAAAATAATTGTACCTTGAAAACAATTTAATAGAGTAGAACATAATAGATAGTTGGGTGTAGATTAGGAGACAGAAGTAATTGTTAGTTAAATGTGTAAAAGAGTTTTGGAGGTCGTAGAATTTTTTTCGTAGAAAATCTCAAACGCTTCAAATTTCTTCTTTGGGGAGAAAATATGTGGTAAGCGGATGCAACAAGAAATGCAATTTTTATAATTTTCAACAGCGAAGTCTTACTTTCACAATTTTCGCAGTATGGTCTCTCCACCGAGACTTTCTTCTGAAACTTCGGCACTTTCTCTGTCTCCAGGAAGTCTTGAGCTTGACGTGGGCAATCTTCTGTTTCATGTAGATCGAATTGGTCGCAAATATCACAGAACATACGTGGCACAGCCATGCGTTTCTCCAATGTGCTTCTAAAATAAAAAATGATTAATATACGTATAACGAATCAATACAGTTCAGATTTGATGATTAAAAAATTAAGTGCTACGAACTGGGTGTAGTCGTCAGCTTCGTTAGCAGGTACTCCCATTTCGAGAACCTCAACTTTACATTTTAAGACATCGTTTTTATGTTGCATATCTACTATGACAGAATTCAAGAAATTTATTTGACCTTTCGAAGTCTCATTTTCCTCTTTCAATTTCAAGATATCAATGTCCTGGTCGACTGGAAGACAGTAATACACAAAAAAATAATTGTAAAGAAATTACAGTTTGATTAGTAATCAAATTTTTACCTATATGTTGTTTCATATCCCCGCCACCTACCTAAAATATAAAATTTGGTATGTTAGAAATGATTAAAACGCTAGTGTCATCGTCAAAACTCACATCATAATTGTTCTTCATATTTTCCTGACTCAGTTTCAACTGGTTCGTTGCTTCTGTCCACCAGGCAGTAATTTGTTTATTTTCCCGTTCCCTAAAAGAATCGCAAATCTATGTTAAACATTATTCCATCAAAAAGTTGTTACAGTTCTCTATGCACTTACAAATTATTTTGTGCTTCTTTCAACTGTGTGGATTCCGAAGACATACGATTCAATTTCTCCATAAGATTCTGCATATTTTTCTCCGATTCTTTCTCTTTATTTGCCATAGTTTTCGTTAAATTTTCAATCTTTTGTTGTTGTTCTTGCAGCAGCTCTTCTAGAAACTCCTTGCTATTCAATAAATTACCGTTTTCTTTACTTACGTCATCTAACATCTTTTTTTGTGCAGTTGATAGATCTTCGATTTGTGCTGTTAATTTGCCAATCGACGCTTCTTTATCGCTCAAGTCGTTCACATGTTTCTCTAGCAGGCTTTGCAACGAGGCCTGTTTTTGTTCTAACTCAGAATTCTTCCGAAGCATGTTTTCAAGTTCAGTCTGCTTGGATTTCACCTCGGACTCTAATGCGTTTTGTAATTTTATCACAGATTCATCTTTGGCGTTTTGCAACTCTTTTATCGTACCTTCCATTTCTTTAAGAGAACAAATTCTTAAGTTTAATTCTTCTTTAACAGTCTTTAATTCTGATTCCAGAGTGTTTATGTTAGTTTCTAATGAAGTCTTTGTTCGCGTAACATCTTTCACTTCGTTCTCTTTCGTTGAAAGTGCTTCTTGCATTTTCTTCACTACGGCGACGTTGGTTGATTGTTCCTCCTTCATAGACGCAATGGTGTCGTTCAGTTTAAGTATTTGTGTATCAGCCTCTTCCGCTGACTTCTTCATTTCGGCAAGTGTGTTATCCTTAATATTAATGGCCTCCGATGCATCACCTAATTTTTCTTTAAGCTCTTTGATTTCGACGGACATCGTATCCAAAGTACTAGTAACATTTTTATCGGCGGTTTCTTTATTAACGACTAAAGCTTCATTAGCTTTATGTAATTCCGAGAGTTTCTGCTGAATTTGTTCAAGCTCCAAATTCTTTCCGGATATCGAAGATTCCAATTTCTTGCGACTGTCTTCCTCAGCAGTCAATTTCTCAGTTAATTCTTCTATCGACCAGCGATTAGCACTTTGATCTGCCTCCAACTTGCTTTTTAATTTCTGTACTGCTTTCAGTTCTTCTTGAGAAACAACTAATTCCGCTTGCAAGTCGTTGATTCGTTGTTGCAAACAAGCAGTTTCCTCTTTTTGCATATTTTGCAACGTATCGTATTGTTTTTGTACATGGACAATTTCTTCTTTAGCGTTCTTCAACTCAATTGCGGAGTTAAGTGCTTCTTGTAATTTCTCATCGAGATTACCCTTAACTTGCTCATTTTCACTGATCGTTTTCTTCAGCTGGCCATTTTCTGCCTCGAACCGTTTTAGTCTGTCCAACAGTTCAGAGTTCGTGTTTTCTTCCTTTTGCAATTGAGATTTACTGGCGTCTAACTCGGCACGCTGTTCCTGAATAAGTGTATTAGTTTTATTCAACTCCTGTTCCATGCTACTCAATTTCCCTTCCAAGGATTTCACCGCGCTTTCATTTTTGAACGATTTATCTTTCAACTCATCAAGCTCCCTTTCTTTTGCCCGCAAATCCTCATTGTATTTCATCAATTGTTCCGAGGAATTCGCAGAGCTGCTTATCAGATTTTCGATATCAGTCTCCTAAATTAAACACAAACCATTAAATTATGAAACCCTAAACGTTCACACCCACAAACGGAAAATCGTTACCAACCAATTTTTCTTTCTGAGCTGTAACTTGCGATATTTTATTCTCCGCGCCAGCCACTTGTTGATTCAATTTCTCTACATTGTCTTCAAATACTCGAAGCTCGCTCTCCAAATTAGTTTTAGTCTGTTCCAATAGCGTGAGAGCATCTCGTAATTCTAGAACATGAGAATTCATCAAATTTGATATACTAAAAAATGATGAAAACGTACAGAAAATGAGGTACAACCTACCCGAAGTTTTTTCCTTCAGGTTCTTTATCTCCTCGTCCTTATTCGCAAGAATCGACTTTAGCTCGGCTATATCTTGCTCCAGTTTGTTGAGTAACAATGATTTTTGAGAAAGGTCTACGTTTACGTTGTTAATGCATTTTGACTGTTCTTCGATCTGGCTCTGGTAACGTTTAGTCAATAGCTCGATCTCAGCTGCACTCGTGGAACGAAGTTCCGAGAGTTCTTTTTCCTTCACCATTAATTCTTCGTGCAACTTCTTCAATTGTACGGAGGAATTCGCTTCTGTCGAGATCAGGGAAGCGATATCCTGCTCCTAAGTTAACAAAATATAAGCATAAGGATTCGCAGTCTATTTATTACAAATTTAAAACAGAAATTTACCAATTTCTGCTTTTCCTGCACTATCTTGAAACTGTCTTCGGCCTGCGATTGATACTCTTGTATTTGTTTGGACAGCACAACGTTCTTCTCTTCCATTAATTTTAGTTTCTCGCTCAATTCTGCAAAATAACATAAAAAGCAAAGATTATCAAATTCATTTAAAATTCGCTGATAAACGTACCTTCGAGCTTCTTTAGGGCAATAGTCAGCTCTTCCTCTTTCCTTTTGTTAAGATTAATTTGCGTTTCCAATTCAGCTTTCAGATTCGCGTCAGACTCCTTTTGTGCTGCACTCTCTTTTTCACTCTCGTTCAATTTCGCCTCCAATTCCCTTATCTGTGCTACGCATTGCTCCACAAGCGTAGTCTTCTCTTGCACTTCCTTCTCGAGGTTCGTCTGTGTTTCTTCCAGACATTTGTTTCGGTTCTGCACATCTGTGATCGTTCAAAATTATTTTAACCCTTGGAATGTTCATTTTGCTCATGATTGTATGGATGGTAATGCTTGGGCCCATCATAGGTACCTTCTAACAGGCTTCTGTTCTGAGCAGCACTAGAAACTTCATTGCGAAGCCGCGCCAATTCCTCCTCGGTTTCGAACAGCTTTATACTGTCCTGCTCGAATTGAGCGACACGTTCTCTCTCCTCCGTCAGCTGCTTTTCAAGATCTTTGATTTTGTTCTCATTTACAGTATTTATCACCTAACGACAAACATGCTTATTTAGTACCTGGATGGATTCAGTACGCGTATACATCAACTAACACGAAGAAGAAAGCGCATCAAGATATACAAGAGCACTGTCGTTTATGACTGTGTTGGTCAGATTATGTGAGAGGCAACGATTCGATACAGTACAAAGATGAATGACTTCTTAACATACTTTTATCAACAACTGTACTTGAAGTATCATTTAATTATGCTGTGTAACAACAACGTATAACAATGTGTAACATGAATCAATCGAAATAAACACAATTTCGAAATAATATTCAGAACAATGTAACAAAGGTAAATAAATAATAAATAAATAAATAGCGTTGGTTTTGTAGAATTCTCGAGCGTGAGAGCTCAACAAACAAAATTATGTACTACTTCAGCGTGAAGGAAGCAATTACCGGAAACCTAACAATTAATCTACAGTACACCGCAAAGCATGTTAAACCCGCACCTTCCTCACATAGCTTAATGATCTAAGTCTAGTATGATACAATTTCTATTCTATAAATTCGTAATTATCCTTGTCCTATATTCAATGTACAGCTAAACTCTAGACGAACATCGAGTCCTAATTATAATGATATTAATTCTGATACTTAATTAGTTAACCAAGAGCGAAACAATTAGTCGCGAAAGCATTGGAGAGGAGTGTACTGCGAGATGTCACAGAGTTTTCGGACGGAACTGTGATGAAATGATAAATGACACGACTACAGTGACGATAAGAGAAGCGGTGCAGAAAAACAGCATCATCAACCCCTCCTCGGGCCCATACAGCTGCCATGGGATACTCACACATTGTTCAGTTCTCTCTTTCTGAAAATAAAACGATAAGTTTCTTGCGTTAAACCCAACAGGCTAGACAGAAACGTTCTTGTGTGCCGTATGCGGAATTAATATCGTTTTAATTCGAATACAGTCACAACGTTCACACGTCACACGTTTTTATGTTGTTCTCTCCGTAACTGTGAAAACCTTCGTTCTTCAGAAGCACAGTTATAGAAGAGATACTACATTCTTTGTAGTGTTCCAAACGTAGAGAAGGATAGCCATTGAAAAAGAAACGTTTGGCCAACATTAAAGGACTCATGCAAGCTCAGTCTTTTAAATCCAAAAATCAAAATTCTTTTACCATCATATTCGTCTCTTTTTCTCAGATTAAAATGACACCGAACACCATATAATTAAATGTATATAGACTAAAATTTCGGACTTCACACTTACAGAATTCGTGTCTCTATCATAATGTGAAGTCCAAAATTTTCATAAAAATTTCATAAAAAAGAATTAAAAATTATAAAAGATGACAGGGAAGATTTAACCAGTTACGGTAAAGATCTTTTTCACAGTTACGGAAAGAATACTGTATGTCGTTCTCTCGCTTCCAAAGACTAACTTGCATAAAAATATTGTCCCATCCGCCACCATCTGATTATGGTAAAGCTCCTAAATTCTATTCTAACAGAAGCGTACTAACATTGAATCTTGAATTTCGAGTAATACTTGCGTTTCCTCATAGTTCCACTATGCAATTGTCGAACCAGTATTTAAAAAAAAAAATGGAAAAAAAAGAATAAATGAGAAACGGAAGTTTGATTAATAGAAAGTAAAAATGATGAAGGGAATGAGAGTGTTTCATTCGGTATTCGATAAACCTTTAGAGTCCCTAAGTATCCCTGTATTCTTGGATGTCTATACATACCTCTTGTTTTAGTGTGCGTTTAAAATTTCCTTTAACACATTGATCGTCATAAATGAAATTATTTCTGTCTGCAAGAATAAACTTTTTCATAAAAACTTTTTGGATAGCTTGATTCGACGATCAATGTGTTAAATCATATTTTCAGAATGTATACTTTTTGTGACCGTGGATGGTAGATAGTCAAGACCTATACCTGAATATCATCCTTATTGACGGACTCTTCTTCAAAGCGAAACAGCAGGTCTTCACACTTCCTTTTCTCATCCTCCAACTGTACTGCCAATGCATTTTTCTCCTCGAGTAGCTTAATGAGATCTGCTTCGGCATCTGTGACCGTTTTATGCATTTTCTCTCGGTACTAAAATTAATATATAATAGTTACACAGGGTATAACTCCATTGCAATTAATACGTTTGCGTATTCGATCGATAAGTACAAGTGATACACTTGGTAGTGTTCCTATTACACCACACTAATGCTAATACTAATGCTGGGGTGTAGGTCAGAAGCAACAGGTACCTGTTCATATTCCTGCTTCAGTAACAGAATAGATTGTTCAGCTTGATCCGCTTGATTCGCTGCTTTTGTCACACGTTCACGTTCCAAATCTCTTTCCCTGCGTAGCATCTCTATCTCCTGCTGTTTCTCCTTCAAAGACTCCTAAAACGTTCGAGACAAGTGTCAAAACAATTGTACATTGTCAACGAATCCTACATCTATGGTGTTTTAAAATATGTTATGGTTTTTCTATCCCTTCTATGCCTAATAACAATAAAATATTCTTTCTCCACTTTCGAAACTTCTTAATGTAGGATTTGGAAGAGCAGGAGATACGCTTACTGGAAGAATTAATATCAATTATCACGTTTCTTTCATTATGGCATTGTATTTCAACATTGTACATTTAAAGTCACTGTGACTAAATAGTGAATCTTTGAACGGAAGTTAATGATAATGCTCTGACATCAAATTGTGCATCCATATATACATGCGTTATTAATTAATTCTTATATCATTAAGAATTGGAATCTAGTGAATATCGTACACTGTGGCAAATATCTTTCAATACAAATATTAGGTCAGCACATAAGTTAGCACTGACCTAATACAATATGAAAAGAGAGAAAAATAGTAGAGAAATTAATTCCAATTTGCACAAACACAATTAAATGTATAAAAAAGTGAATATGAACTTTTATGAAGAAACAAGGCCAACATCAAAGTTACGAGTTTATCGTAGTACAAATTTGATGACATTCGATTAAACAGAGTGACTATTAAATTAGGCAGAGCGTATACTCTTAGGCACAGAGAAGTGTTTCTTTCCATCAGATTAATAGACAATTCTTTCGATGGTTAAAAGTAAAATATTTTCAAGTAAATGCCCACTCTTGTGGGTGTTGGATTCTAAGGAGACTATGAAAGGAATGGACGGAGGATTTTATTAAAATCATGTACAAACATCGGAATGCTTTTCTAAGCTAGTGATCTAAAAACAACGCTAACAATTACATTCTACTGTACTTGCTAATCGTATAAATCTTACAACTGTGGCTGGTTGTATTGTAAACGTTGTTATGCTAATACTCGATAACGAATAATCACAACACGCTTGTTAATCTAATTCTACGCTAAACAGCTACTCAAACAGCGGTTTTACGTGTGTCACGGCCAGCTAGCTGAGCGTGACAAATAAATGTTAGAACATGGTCTCACCTGCAGGGCAGTTAGTGCAGGTGTGGACGTGCGCATACCAGGCCTCTGGAATTTCGGATGCAACAAAAATCAAAAATCGTGTCATGCACAGCCAACAAATCAAACTGCAATTTACCTTCGTTTTCGGTCAGTAAATACATTTGTCAAATAAAGAAAATAAAAACGGAAAGAAAACATAACAATCCTGTAAAGTCTAAAAATACTAACAATACAATACTGTTAACCGACTCTCGTCGTGTTCCAGGGAAGTGTTAACATTACAAGACTAACAAAAGCTTGTCTGCAGAAATACAAGAACGATCGCTGGGATTCTAAAACATACTCGAATCTGTCAAGCTCAGGTATTATCTATCACGTGGTAAAATTATTTAACAAAAGATAACAGCTACAGCAACAACAACAACAAAAAACAACTGAAACATATACGTAGATATTAATTCAACAAGATCACTATAAATCTAATCAACGTGAACAGCAAGCTAACAACAGCTCTCATCTTCACGCATAACTCGGAAGAAACGCGTTTACACAGTGAATAGTACTCGGAGCAAGTAGAGGATCATTTGTTCTAACGTGGGCAAGAATACCGGACACAAGTTTGCTAACAAGTTTGATGTTAAAAAGATCTAAATACGTACATTGGTGAAAAATAGAAGAATACAATCATTAGAATGCGGATTTTTAATTTACTTCTACTAGAAAAAGTTTTAGTCGTGTGAAGAAAATTGATGTGCAATTGTATAATCAGTATTAGAATTCGTTTTGAGACAGTGTCAAGTCTTCTTGGGTTGAAGAAAAGCGATCCTCCAATTGCTGTGAGTAGAACACGCGACACGGTAGAGATAGTAGAGTAGTCTGCGATCAGGATGGAGGATGCAAGCTGCGGTACAGGTCATTCCCCTCATTCTGGCACCGTGAATCTTACCCTCGGCGTACTGATACTGGCTCTGGCAGCTGTGCTCGCCGTGCTGGTGATACTTGACAGCGAGATCAGCGACTCCCTCGAGCTTGTCTTCTTCAAGGACGAGTTCAGGGCGGCCCCGGTTGGTCTGTGAATCATGCAGCTGGTCCTTTTGCTGGTCGGTGACCGGCTGACCTTGTGCGCGGGTGCGAACAGCCCGTATTTAGGCCGACACTCGAAGTACCTGAAACAACGCTAAACCAGTTAGCGGACGGATACCAAGAAAGATCTAATAAACATTAACACGCGCTACGAACATGCCTACCGAATGACTTTCAGTTAAGGGGGCAGACTCATTTCCAGGATTGCTAGGGTGTGGGATGCGCCTTCTCGTTTCTCGATAATGCAAAGATGGGATTTTTTCTCAAAAGTCCTATTTTTTACGTTTACAATGTGTAACTTGCATTGTTCGGAAACACAAAGCTGCACACGTTGCTATTTTCATAAAGCTGCGACAACTACATGCTGTCGAACAATGCAAATTACCCTTCAAAAAACGCAAAAGTAGGCCACATTGGGTAGCTTGTGCGCTAGATTGATCTTTTATCTAGCGCTTTTGACTACAGAATATATTTGCGGTATCGAGAAATGAGAAGCCGCATCCCGCACCCTTGCGATCCTGGAAACGAGTCTATCCCCTCAATTCACTGTACTTTTGGGATGGAACATTCATTAAAAAAGTTCTGGCAAGCGCGAACTACAATTCTAGACTACGACTTTCATATACAGGATGTCCCGCAAAATCTGTTACAAGACGATACCTTCGCTACTTGTTTGTGTTACGCGAGATGTCAAAAGGAAAATTATTTGGTTCGAAGGGACACATCATTCATGTTATTACTATATAAAAAACCAGCGATCTAGAATCTCAAAAAATTTACAAATTTCTGAGATTAACGAGGAAGATTTTTTTTCTGAAAATGAAAGTACCCCCTTAATGTCTTCCTAATCGTTTCTATGGGGATTTGGCTGTAGGATACGTGGATGCCGACCTGTTGTCTCCAACGGAGCCATCGTTCTTGCCAACAGGATCGTCGAGTTCCACGCCGCACCATTCGCCAGAGGCGAACTTCGTGTTGCCCATGTACCTGAGGACGCCAGTTTTGCTGCCTTGGCTGGAGGACACTATCACCCTTTCGCCTAGCCTCAAGTCTCTCTGCGACACGGTGGACGACAGGCTGGTTGTCGAGGCGTCTGTGTGACGAGTTACATTCGTTACAGAAGTCTGAACCCTCGGAAAGACCACCGGGATGATTCCATTAGAAATTGTTTCATAGATCTACCATAAAGCCAACGCCACCTTTTGCCCTTCCTCTCGGGCTGGGCGTGTCTTTGTAAAACTTACTCCGTACAAAGAAAACAATCTGAAGCTTCCTATACTCTGGCAGGGTTAGTAGTTCAAGGTCACCTTCATGATGTTTCTGTATAAAGTCATTGTTATTTCTTGACTATGTTGGAGAGGGGGAAACGAGTGGAAAGGCGTTGCAGTGGGCGGAGTAAAGAAGCGACAGACACTGTGGTGGGGGGGCTATCGCTCGGTGACCTTGAACCGGCAACATGTTCTAGCCGGAGTATACACACGAGATGCTTAATATCTATGTATATCTACGATATAGGTTCTTTAAAGTATTTATTGTGAAGAGGCGGTGAAAAGGCGGTGAAAAGGCGGTGAAAAGGGTGAGGAATCGGCGCAGATCCGATTTATTTACTAAAAATACTAAAACACAATGCGACGAGCAGTACGACTACATAGATAGACATCTACAGACATAGTAATATCTGTTAGAGCAAGCACGAGCACCAATTCCTCTGCGAACGCTATCCGGAGGAACAAAGCCACGCTCGCTAGGGAAAAGAAACGCTCCCCCGGTGCAGACAATGCTCGTGCATGCTCCAACAGATGAGGAGCATAAGTGCGTACGAAGATATACTAAGGAGTACAGCTTGCTACATGGTTAGGAGTATGTTTACAATAATAAATTCTACTGAGCGATTCGTACGGTGCGTATCTAACGTTAATCTACGTGGCGTGCGATTAGGGACGATCAACGGCGGTCCTCGAAGGCCGGGGGATCCGTGGAATTATACAGTTTGGTAGGAGAAAGGAGCTATTGCTATTGCATGACGTTCATTGGGAGACTGCAAAATTCACGGAGGTCCGGTGAAGGTCAACAACATGAGGAATCTCCATCTTTCTCGCAGCCTTCGACGTCCCAAACATTGAAAGCGGACTACGGGCGAGGGGAATATCTCCTGCACCGATCCTTACTCAATGATGGGCAGATGGTCCTCCCGAGGCTACCCTTCATGCTGTCCGGCGGTGTTGTCGGTGTCCTTTGCGTCGGCGAGGTCACAGAGTCGGTCAATGGCTCCCTGGTCAACCTGGTCAGCCGCGAGAAGATCCCGCGTTTAGGCTCGCACTGGAAGTAACGGCAGCCTGCCACCGATCCATCGTTCTTTCCTGAAGTGGATCGACCTATCGTCAATCTCCAATCCTCGAAAAATGGACTTTCTGGTTACCGAAGACGCTTAGACCCGCTTAGACTCTTTTCAAATTTTTTTTTAATGTTTTGAATTGGTTTTTGAGTCGAAATGGCGGAATTTATTCTTCGCTTAGACTCTTTTAAACTTTTTAATCTTTTGAAATGGTGGGTCGAAATGGCCGAATTTATTCTTTGTGTAAAAATTTAAGTCGCTAAATTATGCACAATAACGTGAATACACATTTCCAAGTCGAATGTTTAGTGATTTTGTGGTTAAAAAATCGCGAAGCTAGAGTTTGAAGTTACGGTCTGGGCCAGGTGATCGAATTCTAATGAGTGCTCTCAACTAAATTGGTCGATTAGCGGGTCAAGGATCGTTCGATGATGATGATGACGATGACGATAACGATGATAAATCTTACCAATTGGTTCATCGAGGACCACTCCAGCCCAGTCTCCAGGTGCAAACTGGGTTTCGCCGATGTAAGCGATCGCGCCGGGTTTCGTTCCACCGACCCATACTCGATCCCCTATTATAAAGCTGTCGGTGTCTTCTGTCAGGACGACACTAGTATCTGTCCGACAACGACAAGTTCGTTTAATAGACCCGGGATTTTTCATATTTTCATTAGAAGTCGCATACGTTCTGAATTTTTCAATTATCTCTTAGGGATTCTCCCCTCAGTGACAATTACTGGTGAAAGGCTATTGTTAGTATCGAACGATGTATAAATTGAGGATAATACAAAGTTAACATTTTACCTACCGGAAGAAGTACGAGTATTAATGGAATTTTGAATAACTGTGTTACATCAAAGAAAGGAAGAAACCTTTTAAATAAAAATGATTCGATCATTAAAGAATTTAATTCAGTAACCTTCAATCGCGATTGTGGATTCTTTAGATTGATGAAGTAGCCGCCGGTAGGTGTTAATAACAAAAAGAAAATTTTCTGTAACAGTAGTGGTACAATTGTGCTACTCGGTGATTTTAACGCGCGGTTAGACAGTGACACGGTCGGAGATGCTGTTCAGATTATTATGCGTTCGTAATAAATATGCATTGCGATCATTTCAAAGAGTACTTGTGCCTCGTGAAAATAAAAACGATTCGAGTTTTTGTCGCTGAGGGGACTAATTGGAATACCAAGGATTTCTTTCATTTTTATAAATTCTGGCATTGTCAGAAAAATATTTAAAGTATTCCAGAGCTGAATTTCTGAGTACATTTTCCATTGGATATTTTTCCGTTTTTTCTCAGAAATATATTCCTGCTATAATAGCATTCAGATAACTGAACGTTTGTTACAACCATGCAGCAATGTTACGTTCTCATCAAAGCCATAGCATTCTCACGATCACCAGGCATATTCACGAAACAAACACTTCGAAACAAGCTTAGAACAGTCGTGCTACTGGCTACACGAAACAATTCACGATTACGTTCATTCTTTTAGAACGATGCGGGGATGGTCCACTTGAATTTAAGATCACATTCACCAAGGGGAATTATATGTATATAAAAATATCATTTTTCGTGGATTCTACAAATCTGATTCATTGATTGGAGGGTTGACAAGATTAAAAAAAGTCTAATGGACCAAATTAAATCGGAAATTAATTTGAAGACATCGAATTGGTCGAGTTTGGTCAGTGTTTGGGCATCCAGCATCGTTCTATTTGACTCGATAGGAAAATAGGAAGACAAAAATCAACGAAGCACCCACCTGATCCTCTGCGCAGGCCAGCCTCGCTTAATCGACGGCCATGCGATTCCCAGAGATGTTCCATCTGGTCTGTGATCATGCAAAACAACGCAGAAACAATGCAAATCGTACTGGACAAAGCATGCTTTCTCGGGGACAAGCATCTACATCGATCCGATCGATAGAAAATCGTCGGGCAAACCAAGGCGGACGTGTACATCACGATTTCACGAGGTAACATCGATTAAGAACATGTTATACAATATAAATCTTAATATTAATATTCCATATGAAAACCGTGTCACAAAGATAATATTACAAGTTACTACAAGTTGCACAATGTATGCACTTTTCAATAAGCATTGCTTAAAATGAAAAATACGAGACTTTCCGCGTCTTTCTGGATCGATAGAATCAGGCCTCAAAAAATCGCCCGAATCCGAAACGTTTTACGAACGATGCTCGATGGAATGATTATGGCCGGCGCCTCGTCGCGTTGGGCAGGAAGTTAATTTCATTCCCAAGTGGACAGTTATGTAAAAGAGCAATTAAGAAGGTGTGTTCGTCTGTTATGATCGATCGGCCTCGGGAATCGATCGTAATATTTGAGCGGTCACTCTAAGCGCCATGAAAAAAAAAATCGTTTTCGTGGGTCTTAACCGGTAAACCGCAGATAAAGCTGTCTCGGTTCTAATTCTAATTCAATTACAACGCAAGTCGAGCGTGCTATCTCGTCACCTCCGGCAGGAAAACCGAGAAAAATACCGCGATTCGAGATTTAATTAATTATTCATGAGGGAACGTGGGCGAGACGGTGGTAGTAGGTCGTTCGCGTAGGCGGCTGTGTTTCTGTTCGACGAGATTGATCCGCGATTAGAATGCCGATCGAACTGTTGATTTTTCCGTCGACGATCGATCGATCAGAATTTTCGTGTTTCCGAAATCGTGAACCATAATTATGTCGATAAGAACGCCATTGCGATAAAGTCTGCAATAAGATTTCAGAGGATCCAACAAATTATTTAAAGGTGAATGTAAAATATGCATTAAAGGGTTCCTCCTATAAATAAATTAAATTGATTCGGAACTACGAACTTGCACAAACATGCTCAACAGTTACTACGAATATACAGATCACCATAATCGACCAAAAACTACATTAAAATAATATTACCGATTCAACCATCAAAGAAGTATGTACTATGAAAACTACGAACAAGAAAGCAATCGGAGTTCGCAACAGCGTTCTAATTCTGAAACACTAAATATAGAACAAACGGCGAATGAATCACCATTAGAAGAATGATTCAAAAAAGGAACATTAAGCGATCGGACCTTGAAGGACTAAAATACTATGCGCGTTTACAATTTTTTTTTTTTTGCAAAAACGAAACAACAAAAATGACAAACTTCTATGGTTTTGTAGTGTAATTGAAGAATTTGAATATACTTGTTTTATTTATAAAACGGCGGTCTGAATGCGCACGATCTTCGAACGAAGATGCTTCGGCGGCGACACGCGCGGCAATGATCTCTATCTGTGATCTAGCACGGATCCTTCCGAAATAAACACAGTGTCAATCACCTTGACCGATCGTAACGCGATCTGTGTACATACGCAGTCATACAATCTTGATACTACGGGGTCCCCGTACATAAACAAGGTTAATGGTGTAAGCTATTCGATTACTACTGTCGCGGGCAGGTAGCAGTTTTGTTCCTGGAATCTAATCTAATGTCTGTTGGTAACGAGATCCGAATAAATCTGTGCCCTCTCAAGAATCGATTTTCACTCGAGCTGAACGGGCGACTCACCGATCTATCAAGGAGCTCGCTGATCTAACGCGAAGCTCGCTGATCGGTCGAGCAGCACGCTGTGTTGACTTTTCTGGTTTTCAGGGCGGTTCGTAAATAGCGTTACAATCGAAGTGATACCACGAAAGGAAAACTAAGTCGAGAAGAAAGAATAAAATTTGTTCGTGCAACGCTTCGTTTTCACGAAAATCGAGTCTAAAGTGGAAAGAATTGGATTTAAATAGTTTTTGAAGATGAAGTCTCAAGCATCGATCAGATAGAAGAAATTGTTATTATATTTGATACATTGAAGTATTAAGTTCATCTTGCAGTGTTCACACGAATTTGGTAAAAAGGGCACAACTGTGTGTTGAACATGATGGGAAAACATTTCCCACAATTTTTTAAGTAGTACACTGCGATGCATAGTAAAATGTTACATAGCCAAGTTAAACGTACTATGCTAGTTCAAAGGATTGGATTTTCTTCTCCGGTTACGAACCATTCGATATACTTTGTGAATCAGTGTGGGAGGATGATTGACTGACACGGCAGAGTTGATTCAGAAAACTGCACTGCGGAACTGTATGCGTTTCCTGCATTCGCCGGCTTTTCCAATACGAGAAAGAGGTTTGCTACTTTGCTTTCTCTGTCGGCAAAACATCGAGAAAGATCCACGATCCTCGTAAGATTAAGATCTATGTTGCGAGATCGTTGGCGCCGTTCGCCGTTAATCGAAAACGAAAAACCGGCTAAACAACGCGGCAGGTGGGCCGAAAATATGCGACATCTTCGGTCGCGTCCTCGCGAGCTAGTTATCTTTCCATATTTAGGTGATGGTGTCATTCTGGTGTGTCGAACACCATCAGGTCGATTGCGTCAGAACGAGAAATCGTCACCTTAGGCGATCCTGATCTACGAATGCTAATCGCAACAGCAACAACAACAAAAAACGTGTAAACATGCGAACGTAATGCTCGCCAACTGGCTGGCACACGCGACGGTAAACCGACAGAGGAATTTCAAGAATCTTGTGACTCGAGCGTTGGAATTTTTTTTTACAGTTTGTGCGAAGATCTAAGGATTCATTCACTATAGCAATTCATTTCTGAAGCATGTTAACGCGTTCACAGTCCTATGTCTCGTATATGGTTCACGATGATTTAGAATCAAAATTTAATACACCATACGTGCTTGAAATTTGCAATTTATAGAACAATAACAGGACCCAAATAAAATTGTCATTCTTCTTGAATCATTTCAAAAAGATGAAAATGATGCGTCTGTATTTTTAAACCGTTTGGTTGGCTAATGAGCTGAAGAATTAGCTCTTTGACGAGAACCGTTTCTATTAGATTCTTCAATGGATTTAACGTTGAATTACTCATTTTCGGAAAAAAACCGGTTCTGGAGCAACGACCGCAGTTTCGGCTGATGCAAGCAAAGTCGCCAACGAAAAGATCGTGCAAAGGGTGAACGACCCGTAATGTGGAACAATTGGGATGCGTCTTGGATCTAATCCAGCAAGGATGCTCGGCATGCATGGGTGCAGAAGCCTGCAGACGCCACTTTCATCGATTTCCGCCGCAACAATCGGGTCGTAGTGCAGATAATATCAAGTATCGCGAACGTATCCGTTTTCCTGTCAAGTCGAAAATTGACATCGTTACCTTGGGACTCGCGATCGCGTTGCGAAACACGAGATCGAACAATCGTCATCACGATAGCCTGGAATGGGGTACGACCAGTATACAGGGTGGATAAAAATCCTATTCCGGAATAGTTACCAAACTATAAAGAAATTAGCGAACAAAATTTAGGGCGAACAGCACCGAACAAATTTATCATGACTTTCCTAAGCAGATGCGAGCTTTTTCCTTCGATATGTGCTGTCCTAAAATATTTTTTACACATGTTCAAATGTTTATAACGTTATGAAACGAAAGAATATGTAAGTTTTTTTATTGAAGAGTCCACGGTAGCCTTATCGATTGAAACATTAGAAGGGGTGCAGCAAAGGAGCTTGAATAGAAAAGATGCAAGGTATTGCAAAAAAGGAGTTGCGACTTTTTTAAACAGCGTTCTTAGTGGACAGAATGCAAGGGTCCCCAGTTCCGACCCGATCAAGGTGTTAATTACTATCGTTTCACCCCGTACAAATGCCTGATGGCTCGAAAAAGCCCTACCCGATAAGGGAAGCGGTCTCGCACGTGGGAGGAAAGACGAAACGGCTGGATATCGAGCGTACAACAAACACGCCGCGATTGCATAACTGTATGCGTCATCGCGGCGATGATGATGATGACTGCACAGCGCGAGGTGCACCGGCGTGTGTCCCTTCCTAGCTTCGCCGCTCTTCGATGAACCAATAAGGCAAGATAAGTGCCCTCGATTCGCGGACGCCACGCGCTTTTGTACGCGCGCCGCGTTTGTCTCCCCCGAGGCCTTCCACCGATGAATAATACTGCCCGGCAAATTTTAATTAGGCGCCTCCCGTTTCTCTCCATCGGTCTCAACTCTCGAGAAATTTCATCTCGAAGTAAGTCAGAGTCTCGCTCTCGAAGGTATCGGTCCGAGAGAATGGTTAATGGTAGCCGGCGATAGAATAGACCTTTTTCATGCAGACGCCATCGAGAACCCCTCTAGCAATTTTTGATCGATTTCAATTTAGGATGCTTTTCATTATGCTTTCAATTTTTTTAAATTAATTTCACAATATGTGGAACCCTTGGGACTTTCTCGAAACTCGAAACTGATGAAGAAACACTAAGTATTTCCAGAATCGTTATTGGATAGCCGATTATTGGATCACAGTCTGCATTGAACAGTGTAATTTAATTGACCTGACCCAAGGATCTGGAGACGGTGGATCGAGATCAGAGATGAAGATACAAGCAATCGGAGATGAAGATATCTAAGAGGTGTCCCCGCGAACGAGTCCTTGGAAGATCAAGAAACGCGATTGGGATTCTACAGAGAAAAAGGTTCCTTTGGATAATGATCCAGAAGAACGAAGATCTGTGGTTTCAAAGGTTCTTGCTTAATCCGACATGAACAGTGCGTCTCATTTTATACAGATTATTTTGTAAACAATCAAGATCTTGACAGTAGAAAGACCGGAATCATGGCGACCGATCCATGTTTTTCAAAACGTACTCTGTAACAAAATAATTGATGTGATTTTGATTGTTTTTATTCGAAAAAAGTCACACGCGTAAATCAAGTACCAATAAATATGTTTGAAAAATCCCAATTCGAAAGGTTCAATAGTTTTTCTGAAAAAATTCCTAAATATAATTCATCAAGCAGAAGATGAAGAAGATGATTTCTGAAGACTCAGCGATTAAAAAGGGCAGAGGTAGAGAAGCTTGTCAATGATGTTGAAACTTGTATGAGGCAAAGAAGGATTGTATAGTTATCTGGTCGAATGTTTCTGTTAGTAATAGTTGCACGAGTATTCACTAAACGATCGCCGGGAATCTTTTCCAGGAAACGAAGTGGCCGCGGTGGGACCGTGTGTTAGTGGGAAGAATATTTACCAGATCGCTCGGACGAGATCCGTTGCGGTGAGAGGTGGAAGAACAACTCGCGAAAAGTTCGCGGTCTCGCGCTTGTAAAGCCACTCGTTCACGCTCGTCTCAGGGTCTGGTGGGCGTACTCGATCGCGTGGCGTGGGGAATTAGACGCGTTGGTTTTCGATCGAGCTCGATCTTTCATCTGGATCAGCTACGGCGACGGTAACACAATCGCTAGACTTGAACTTAGACCCTACCCTTTCGTCCCAACGCTTCAGAATCATTGCCAAACGCTCTGCATTTGATTATACAAATCGTTCCAATGGTACATACAAACGGTTCTACAAAGTCGAATTTTTGTGGTTCGTACAATTCTGACCATCTTGAAGATTGCGAGTCTAGAGACATATATATTTTCCAGATCCAATCCGACGATAGAAATATTTTAACAGCTTCAGTGTCCACTCAATTTTGTCTACCTCGAAGATCCCAAGCCTATCGCAATTTCCAGAAACATCGCTATATACTCCAATCCAATGATAGAATTATTTTTACATAGACGAATTTCCGAACCAAGTCAATTTTGTCTACCTGGAAGATTTCGAGTCGAAATTGCTACTCTCAGAGGCTTTACAATGAATTATGCAGATCACCACTTTATTAATTATTTTTACAGTTTTAGTCTTTATCCAAGTTTGCCTATTTCGAAGAACTTAAGTAATATTTTAAATTGGTATTCCCAAAGGCTTCATCTGAAATTGTCATGTTACTAGAACTAGTTTAATTAAATGAAGACAATCTTATTAAAAATACTATTACTTCAATGAAGATTTAGAAAGTATAATTGATCTCTCTTTCAAGAGACTTGGTACAGTTCAGATATTAATATGTGCACGTTAATGCTCCAATTAAATAGTCAAATCATTACTATGATATTTAAGTATATAGAGTTGATTAAGATTCCTATATTCTCTACAATAGTGTTACGTTCTAGATGTCGCTATTTCTTATCCGCTAATACTGCCTGTAATTATAATACGATACAATACGACTGTCTGAAATCATCATTGTTTTTATTTAGCTTTTACATTTCTACTCGTAGAAAGACATACACTGTAAAATCAGATTAACAAGTGAACAATTAAACAAAGTTGTTTCAGTGCATGCGTATAAAGTACGTGTACAAACTCACTCATTGCCGGTTTCGGAGGAGAAGGTGGCACTGCTGGTCTTGGCGGCAGATTGCTGCATGGCCGACCAATTTTTGAAGGTTGTCTTAATCCTGATGGTTTTGGCTCGCTCATCTTATATATATTCACTTATTGTTATATAACACTGTAATATGAAAATTAATGGTTAGTAAAACATATAACTAAATCATTGATAAAACACCTATCGAGCGTTCACAAATGAATTTAATCATTAGCCATAATGAACATGTTTTGAAATACCGAACCCATGTATTATGATCTATACAAATTTCTACTGTGTGTAACTTGTAAACTATCATTAATACAACGTTTGCAATATCACATAACTGAATTAGAATCTTTCGAACGATTACCGTTCTCCGAATTTTCGATTGTCGAACGGAATTCTTACAGAAAAGGTGAATATGAAAAAACGATATCGTTGTCCCGTTCAATGTATCCAACGCGAAAATCAGTTATGGCTTTTTGAATCGTTATCGAAACTCCAATCGCAGATACGCTTACGCAAACTACGCAGATAGTATATTTACTGTCTGACATTCCCAGGGAATCGTCAGGAACGGTTTCCTCGATCTCGTATTAGACAATGGAATTATTTACGACAGAAATTTCCATTCGGAGCGTTATTACAACGTTGGAAAAAAATGTCACACGTAAAGAAAGGTTAACCTGCACGAGACCGAGGATCACATTTCGAAGGAGAACACAGAGAGAACGTTACCTTATTTAAACGTGACGTGATGCGCTCGCGCACAATCAATTAACATATTTCATAGACAATTATTGGAACATCACTGTTTTGACGAACCAGCACCGCGAAATATTCGCACCGATTCGTACAACGGTTAACGGAAAAGTGACAACTCTTGGCGCCAGTAGCGCCGTCACGGTCTACTTGCGAGTCAACTCGTAATTTGCCGATTTTACCCTGGTTTCTCTGTTCCCTGACACGATTATTATACATGGACTTTTCATAAAACATAAGCCAATAACAATAGAAACCGTAATCGGAGCAATAAATCGTTCATCGAACTCTCAGCAAAAATATTTCTGTAACAATATAATATGTTACTTTGCTCTATTTATATTTTGTTTGTTTCACGTCGCATCGTTGTTGACTGCAAAACATTTTTTCAATTGCAACAATTTAAATAACTTGAACAGGTCACTTTTATTTTTATACGCTCCGTAACTATATAAAATGTTGTTTGCCGTGTGAATCAATGACGCCGTGATTAGATTGCAGATTTGTTGTATGAAATATATACGTATATATATATATGCGAAAACGTATAATGAAATCGAAATCTTCGAAAATCCCAAATGTATAATGCAATGAAAAGATATATTAATAACGATTTCATAGCATTTTTAATTTATAGGAAACCTTATGAAATTAGATATTTGCTTAAATATGTAACAATTCGTATATAAAGATGATAGAGAAATTATGATGGAGATTTATTACGATCATCAATTTTATGTTATTGTGTTACATGGAGCGCTACAATTTCTAGAATAAATATTGGACAATAAGCATGGTTAATTGTTGTATTTTTTACATTTTTCCTGAGAATACACTAATTAATGTTCAACAGAAGTTATCTGTAGCGCCGTCTCTGTAGAAGCTTTGCAAACTGTTCACCAATTAATACATAGTATCAGCGGCAGGTAAGTTTTCGACCGTAGTTTACAAACGCTGTCCTTTTAAGCGCCACACCAATGGTGTGACACCACCGATATTTTTTTTATTATTTAGTGTTTTCAATATACAAAACAAGTTATTATTATTACTTTTAAAAATAATTTTTGGCACCGACGAGATACTGTTAAAGACTGCCAGCCCCTGTGCTATTCAGCGAGACGTGGAAGTGGACGCGAGTGGGCGCGGGGATAACGTGGAACTTACAGTGATCTGAAATACCACATCGCTAAAACTTCCACCACCGACGAAAAAAGTATCAAAATAGTGCCAAAATATCATCTAAAATATGGCGTAGAATATAACATTTAATAATAATCGATATGGTTTCCCGATGATTCGCCTTCTCACCGATGCGTCGCGACGAGAATCACTAGTCTAAAAATCGTAAACATTGCGAATTACCGCTCGAAATCGCAATGCGTTTGCCGCCGAAATGGACGGTTGGGCTTTAAACACAGAGCTTGTCGACATCGTTGGCAAAATGAATTATCATAAACATTAAACAGCGAGAAATAATAAATTTATCTGTGAATTGTATCGAATAAATTAATACGTGTGAATGTTCGCGGTCTAAAAGATTAAGGATTACAATATTAAAAACCAAAACTCAAGGACAAAAGATTCCTATTGTTCGGGCTAAACTAGCAGAGCATCGACCGAGCGAAAAAACCGAGCGCGCCCGCCAAAACGTTCGCCCGCAAGGTTGTC
>CM052200.1:31695357-31733891 GCA_028455805.1 Lasioglossum figueresi
CTCGCGTCACCCACGAACCAGAGCCTTTTGCTCTGGTCCTTTTTAGTTTTACTCTCTGAAAGAATCAGTGCCTTCTGCCTGATTCGCCTTTGGCCCTCCGTGGATCGGAGACTTCTTCTCCGATTCCCACCTTTTAATCCGTGATAATTACTCGACGTATCTGCGAAATTTAGCATAAGTCCGTTGTTGTCAGAAAGAGAGCCACGAGGAATATTGAATTCGTTGTGACTCCCTTTCGGGTCTCTTGTGCAGCAACCTCCTCGTGGTGAGACCTGGGCAATCGGTATCATCCACTATTTGTAACATCTTCTAGTATCTTATGAATAAAGGATAATATTGAGCTAATAGCTGCACACCACCGACGAAAATAGTATCAAAATAGTGCCAAATCATCGTCTAAAATATGGCGGAGAATATAACATTTAATAATAATCAATATGGTTTCGTGATGATTTGCCTTCTTGCCGATGCGTCGCGACGAGAATCTCCTAAGTGGTATTCTGCACCGATATAATACCGTCGGTGGCCTTCTGTTTCTCTGGCTGGAGCCAGAATATATCCTAGAGGGCGTAAGAGTACACCGAAATATTCAAGTTTCACGTAGTCCTATAAGGCTGGCAGTCTTTAACAGTATTTCGTCGGTGGCCACACCACCACCAACGAGGGAACGAGAGCAGGTGTATTATAATACCTTGTCCTGAAAATAGGTCCGTTCTCATGTATCGATGGCAGTGCAACATTCTGGCTGTTTTCAACACGGGGTCCGTGTGAATTTGCCTTTAGGTTTGAAAACGGACACGAAGTGTGCCATCCAGTGATAAGACGAAATACTGGACGGATTTACGCGCATGCGCGTCCACCGCAGTAACGTATCTATATATATATTCTGGAGAAAGTAGTGGGGTACTATTATTGGCGGGAAAGTACCAGAAGAGTCCAGGACGAAACGATGAGATAAGTCAGCTACGAAAATTTTTCGTAAGTTATTATTAATATTTGATTAACATACTTACACATGTTATACATTCAGTTCTCCAAATCAAATCATAAGAAATTTAGCGAAATTATGCGGGGTGACCAAAGTACCCGATTTTACCCAAAATTTTACTTTACTAAATTCGCCACGCATGCGCAATAAGTCCCGTCCAATTATTGGACTCCAATACATATCTCATCATTGCATCTACGTCACGTTATCCGTGAGCGGCCATTTTTCCCCTGCATCTAGCAACTGTGCTACTGACAGGTTACAACGCTACACGATGGATTCCATTCCCAGAACTCATGAAGGTTTGTTTGTTATGGATTACAGTATTCGATAATTCGATACCTATATTTTAAACGATGCTTTCGATCACTTCTCGTGACGATAAATGCTTGTATAACACATCTCAGAGTTTGACAATATTTGACACGCTTAACGATTACAACACCGATTATCAATGGCAATTAACCCTGCTACCAGTTTTAACTAATACGCGTTTACATTTGTAGATATCGAAGCACAAATCAGAGAAATACAATCGAAAAAGAAAGAAATACAAAATGCGACAGCAGAGAAAGAACAAGTAGGTCTAGGGAAAACTGGATTTTATGATCAAGACATTTACGATGGAAGTAATAACAAATACGAAGGCTATGTTACATCAATTGCAGCCAATGATGAAATCGAGGTAATCTTATTTCGAAATATTATTCGTATTATTATTTGTAACGATGTTTTTCTGTTTGTCTCATTATTATTTTTTGTCTAAGGACGAAGATTATGAACCAACTACATTTAGTACCAATAAGAGACCGGGATACAATGCTCCAGCAGCATTGCTCAACGATGTTGCACAGGTAAGGGTTTTAAGATAAAGCATACTTTATTATATTTAATTTTACTTTGATCCTTAGTATTGATAATATTTATTTTGCAGAGTGAAAAGGATTACGATCCATTCGCGGACAGACGACGACCCACCATAGCAGATAGGGAAGATGAATATAGACAAAAAAGACGGAGAATGATTATATCTCCAGAACGTGTTGATCCCTTCGCAGAAGGTTGGTATTTTTTTTCCTCATAAGTTACAACTTCTAAAAGCCAAACAGGTAATTAGGTATTAAGTGTGTTTGCATATCATTATCTTTGTTGACATTTTGGAGCAATGTAATGCACCTCGATAGTAATATGACTATAAATTCGCATACAACAAAGCATATAAAAACGAATTTTTATTGAAATTATCGAACGTTGTATGGGATTCTATACTGATTATATTGCATCAAAATATACGCACAATGAAGCTTATATCACTTCAGTTTATAAGCGGATAAACTCATACCAGTCATAGTAGATACGCTGATAGTGTATCGAAAAGAAGAGTCAACTTAAAACGATTTAATTTTGTTCACGTGTAAAAAGATGTGCTTTCTTAAAAATATTTTATGGCCGAGAATAGATTAAGTTGGCTTTTCTATGTCAGGTCATAATACAGCATATGTGATTAAAAGTGAATTATTACATAGAAGGTTCGCTAGTACAGTGTCAATGTATTTTTTAATTTTTCATAATGCGTTATTATTACTTTTCATTTAATCTTCATATTGTAGAATTCAAAGTTTGTCGAGAAAAGAAAACACGATCACATGAGTACCTACGAATAACATTTAATTTTGTTTGTTCACATTTTGAAATCACATTTTCTTTAGTCTCCCTCGTGAATCATTCAAAAGCAAGTGAAGATTTTATTTTAAATTATTAATAGTACATTTCGATTCATACATCATGCATTATATACCTTTGGCATCTTTAACTATTTGAATGTTTTTGTAACATCAAAGTCTTTATACACTGATTCACATGAAATTGTATGTTACTTAAGTAAGCTAGTGTATATATTAAACGAAGATATTAACTATGTTAATACTACAGCAAATGCAAATTACTTTTAATTAAAGAAGTGTTTGACTGGACAATTTATACATTTCTGTTTACGTCTAACGAAATCACGCCTCTATGAATATTTAATTAATTAGTACATTATATATTGCTGTAGTATTGTTAGCGATAATAACCGAGGAATAAAGCAAATGTAATTACATTGCTTCGTTGACTCTATGGTTTTGTTTTTTAAGGAAATGATTGTCTTTTAAATTAATGCTCCGAAATTGGTTTGTTTCAGATATTGCCTCGGTTATTAGTAGTTAATTAGATTTAAGATTTCTTTGTACTCAGATTGTGGAAGCAATGTGAAGTAGAAAAAACTGGCTTGAATGAAGAGAATGAATGTGATTCTTTCAAATACATACTAATGTATACATTTTTTTCCAATCTTAGTGACGGTCTGCACATTTGGAATCATCTGCTTACCGAGGATACTATGTCGAAGGTTAAGCGAGATTGAATTGTCACGGCATTACAGTCATGTCCTATAGATGATACAATGAGACTTTTCTTTCACGTTGCTTTTTTAAGTTTCTTTAATATTTCATTAACATCTCTCTCTTTCATCGTAGATTTTTCTTTTTGTTGAAATACTTTGAATTCGGAACCGGGTATTCTTTAAACTCTCATTGTATCATGAGATTATTTTTGCAAGAACATAAATATTGAAAAATAGTATGAATGATTGGTGTGCAAATATTATTAATAACGAGAATGAGTTGATTTTTAGATGGCTAAAGTATTTTTCGATGTGGAAGACTTGAGCAGGACAATGCTCCCTATGGCACCAAACCTTCACGTACGTATGCTATATGCCATCTGCTGTTGCAGCTCTCTCGAAACCCGTTGTAGAATTAATCAGAATTTCGTGTTTTTTCAACAAATTCTCGAAATAAATGAAGTATTTGATCAATGAGCTTTAAGTTTACCGTTTCATTTCACGATATACGCAACGTGGAAATGAGAGTGAATTCAGTAGTTTACTTAGAATATATATATACCAAAAATATTCTAAGGGCATTTTAATGATAAATATTACGATTAAATGACTAGGTATGTTCAGAAGTTTTTGAAAGTTTGAGCATTTTTCGAACAATTATCTAATAGTTGCGCTTTGCGTGACTTCTGGTTCTTGATTACAGGTGGCAAGACTCCAGACATCGGTTCTAGAACCTACACAGAGATTATGCGGGAACAGTTGCTTAAAGGAGAAGAAACAGAGGTATGATTAAACGTTGAATACATCCAGCCTGTCTATCGGTAGATGCTTAAACATTTATCCGTATTATTTTCAGTTAAGAAAAAAACTAGCAGAAAAAGCCAAAGAGGGAACTCTGAAAGCTAACGGTGAACCAAAACCAGCACCGAAAAAAAGAGGTCGTTGGGATCAAACGGACGATGCTCCAACTCCTAAAAAACCAAGCGGTACTGCTGCAACACCGACGTCTTGGGATAACGCGGATGTAAATAATCAGATCGTTTTAATGACTTCACTTTTTTAACTTCATTCTATAATTTCGCTCTAACGATTAAGAGGACTAGATAATTAAGTTCTTAGCTTATACTATAATCTAGTTAATTTCGGCATGATCCGCGAAAATCAAGGAAGTGGTCCAAAAAGTTAATATTATTGTTATGAGTTATATTGATGAGTTAACATTTACATCTTAGGTTTTTCGGTCGTGTTTCACATTTAAAAAATAAGTCACGAAATTTCGAGCAAATTTACCTACAAATAACAACAGTATAACTTATTTCGGGAAATTCAATGATGATCATTTTTAAGCAACACAACGGTGCCGGTCACCGGTGATCACCATGGTGTTCAACATGTTAAATTGCTTGTCCTTATCAGGTAACACCAGCTGCGATCAGATGGGATGAAACACCCGGTCACGGTAAAGGAGGAGAAACTCCTGGTGCGACACCGGGTGTGAGTACAAGGATGTGGGATGCTACTCCAGGACATGCAACACCCGGCGCAGCTACTCCTGGCAGAGAAACTCCTTCTCACGAGAAAACTGTTTCGAGCCGAAGGAATCGTTGGGATGAAACGCCGAAAACTGAACGCGGTGAGTCTGCATTATTACTAAACTGCGGATCTGTATGCAAAATAAACTAAATTGAATGTTATTTCTTCCCTTAACGATTTTAATAGAGGAGAAATCATCTTAAATTTTTCAACAATTTTGTATTTCATCTATTCGATTTTCCTAGAAATACATAAAGATTCGCAGTTTAATTGTTACCAAGAGTTCTGAAAGGATTATCTGAAAGATTCAATAGCTTCTTCTCATCGTTTTCACCATGTGTCCGTTTTCACTGTTTGCGAACTAACAGAAACACCTGGACACAGCAGTGGTTGGGCCGAGACACCAAGGACCGACCGTGTCGCAGGGGATCTGATTCAAGAGACGCCAACACCATCTGCTAGCAAACGTCGAAGTCGATGGGACGAGACACCCTCAAATCAAACACCTGGATCCATGACTCCACAAACTCCAGCAACGCCATTAACAACACCACATCAAACATCTATTTTAACACCCAGTGGAGTGACACCAACTGGACCGAAGGCCATGGGACTAGCAACTCCTACACCAGGACATTTAATGTCGATGACACCAGAACAGCTTCAAGCATACCGTTGGGAACGGGAAATTGACGAAAGAAATAGACCCCTTTCCGACGACGAATTGGATGCTCTATTTCCACCTGGATACAAAGTTCTCCAACCACCGGCAGGATATATACCGATTCGTACACCCGCTAGAAAGCTGACTGCGACACCGACACCGATCGCTGGCACTCCGCAAGGTTTCTTCATTCAAACCGAGGACAAAACAGCGAAATTTGTAGACAATCAACCGAAAGGCAATCTCCCTTTTATGAAGCCCGAGGACGCACAATACTTTGACAAATTGTTGGTCGACGTCGATGAGGAAACTCTCAGTCCTGAAGAGCAGAAGGAAAGGAAGATTATGAAGCTTCTTCTGAAAATTAAAAATGGTACACCGCCAATGAGGAAAGCGGCTCTCAGACAGATCACTGACAAGGCTAGAGAATTTGGTGCCGGTCCGTTGTTTAATCAAATCCTTCCGCTTCTGATGTCACCCACGCTGGAGGATCAAGAACGACATCTTCTCGTAAAGGTCATCGACCGGATTTTGTATAAACTGGACGACTTGGTCAGACCTTACGTACACAAAGTGAGTTTCGAAAGTCTCTTTACTTGCAAACTATCATGTAGGATACACCAAATGAAACAGTTTTACTTGATATTGAATTTATTAATCGAAACATTCGATGCATCATCCAATATCACGAGATTTTAATGTTCCAATAGCCATTCTTACACAAAATTTTCTTATGCAAAACAGAAATTGTCTACATCAATTGCAAGGAACCGGTACCACAAGCAGAAATTTTTTTCCTCTTTAATAACTTTAAAAACTTCAAAATAATAAATTGGTACTTTGAAATTTGTTCAGTTTTTGTAGTATTTCGAATTGCACCTACCTTGTTTGCCATAAATGCATAAAATCCGCTGTCCACTGATACTTGATATTTGTAAACGTAAAACTTGTGTTTCAGATTCTGGTGGTTATCGAACCCCTGTTGATTGATGAAGACTACTATGCTCGTGTAGAGGGTAGAGAAATTATATCGAATCTGGCGAAGGCAGCCGGATTGGCGACGATGATTTCCACGATGAGACCGGATATTGACAATATCGACGAATACGTGCGTAACACGACTGCAAGAGCTTTCGCTGTTGTAGCGTCAGCGTTAGGAATTCCCTCGTTGTTGCCATTCCTTAAAGCTGTGTGTCGTAGTAAAAAGTCGTGGCAAGCTCGTCACACAGGTATCAAGATAGTCCAACAAATTGCTATTCTTATGGGATGCGCTATACTGCCGCATCTGAAGAGTTTAGTCGAAATTATAGAACACGGTAAGTTGATAATCGTTGACCACTAAACGGCGGATTTTACGACATTAGTAAATGAACGCTCATATGCTACAACTCAATAATTTCAAACTGTAAAACGATTACAAGAATTTAAGGCACTTTACATTTCTTACAGCTTCGTAAAACCACTAAAGAGAAATAAATTCCTATTTGGTTTCTACAGTTAGGGGCATATCTGATTACTAGATTACAGATTTTATGTATTTATAACAAAAATCGGTGGATGTAATTTAAAACAGTAAAAACATTAAGACAATTTAAGAACACCCATGTTATTCTCGATTTATTAAAATTCTTGAAAGTAGAAAGAAAGTTTTATATGGCTTCTGTGTCTTGCAATTGATGGAGACAATTTTTATTTTGCATAAAAATTCGCAGTCTACTGATTACTGTGGATACAGGTTTCGTCAATTATACATACTAAATTGATGGTTTTGCAGGCTTGGTCGATGAACAACAGAAAGTCCGTACTATTACTGCTTTGGCAATCGCTGCCTTAGCTGAAGCTGCAACGCCGTACGGTATCGAGAGCTTCGATTCTGTCTTGAAACCACTTTGGAAAGGTATTCGTACGCACAGAGGAAAGGGTCTGGCTGCGTTTTTGAAAGCTATTGGATACTTGATTCCTCTTATGGACGCAGAATACGCCAATTACTATACTCGTGAAGTAATGTTGATCCTTATTCGCGAGTTCCAGTCACCCGACGAAGAAATGAAGAAGATCGTTTTGAAAGTAAGTGGTTTTATTTGAATCGGAGTTGAACAGAAGTTATTTCGAATAACGAATAAAAAAGTATGAAACAATATTTTCATTCGCTATTTGTTAGTCAAATATTGCCCAACTCGGATTCATGTCAATATAATTGATTCATTCTATTAATCCAATTAATCTGACAGGTAGTGAAACAATGCTGTGGAACAGATGGTGTCGAAGCACAGTACATCAAGGACGAAATTCTTCCACATTTCTTTAAGCACTTTTGGAATCATCGTATGGCTCTGGATCGCAGAAATTACAGACAGGTATGCAAGTGTATCGTACATAATTGAGTGGAAAGTTACTCGATGTTGCTAAGAAAAGAATTGAAGATGATACTATATATAATAAGATATATATATAATATATAGATATGTAAGATATATATAAGATGATACTAATTTTGTAGCTTGTGGACACAACCGTGGAAATCGCAAATAAAGTTGGCGCGTCGGAAATCATCAATCGCGTAGTGGACGATCTGAAAGATGAAAACGAACAGTACAGGAAAATGGTTATGGAGACCATTGAGAAAATAATGGGTAATTTGGGAGCTGCTGATGTCGACTCCCGTTTGGAAGAGCAGCTCATAGACGGTATATTGTACGCGTTCCAGGAGCAGACAACAGAGGTTTGTAATTGTTACTATCAGATCACGGATTTCATTCATTCAATCATTTATGCATTTATGAAGAAATTCGTTGGGTGAAATATAAAATCCGGAAAAGATTTTAAAAATTCAAGAATACCGTAATGTTGTTTCTAATGTAACAAAGATATTAAGGAAATTAAAGGAAGGATTAAAGGAAGAAATCAATTTTTATTTGATCCCAGTACCTTGGAAATAATGCAGAAATTGTTTATTTTCTATAAAGATCCACTTTCTAATTATTATAGTAGTATTTTTCTTCGATTACAGGACGTTGTTATGCTGAACGGGTTCGGCACCATTGTGAACACACTAGGAAAAAGAGTGAAGGCGTACCTACCACAGATATGCGGTACAATATTATGGAGGTTGAACAACAAATCGGCCAAAGTGAGACAACAAGCCGCTGACTTGATTTCGCGTATCGCAGTCGTCATGAAAACCTGCCAGGAGGTAAACTTCATTTAGTCTAACATTAACCTGTCCTCTTAAATAAAAAGTTAATGATATATTTTGATTCTGTTCACAGGAGAAACTAATGGGTCACTTGGGCGTTGTTCTTTACGAATACTTGGGAGAAGAATATCCCGAGGTATTAGGTAGCATTTTAGGCGCGTTAAAAGCTATTGTTAATGTGATCGGAATGACAAAAATGACACCACCGATTAAAGATTTGTTGCCACGGCTTACCCCTATCTTGAAGAACAGACATGAGAAGGTCGGTGTCCATTTATCTGAAATTAACGACATTGTATATTATTTATTCTAACGTAATATTTCGTTTTTCAGGTGCAAGAAAATTGTATCGACCTTGTAGGTAGAATCGCAGACAGAGGACCCGAATACGTATCCGCCAGGGAATGGATGAGAATATGTTTCGAACTTTTGGAATTGCTGAAAGCTCACAAGAAAGCGATTAGGAGAGCCACAGTGAACACTTTTGGTTACATTGCGAAAGCGATAGGGTAATCATGCAATTCTCTAAAGAAACAATTTCATAGTGGAACAACATTCTAAATTTGTTCGATATTTTACAGTCCCCACGACGTGTTAGCAACATTATTGAACAACTTGAAAGTACAAGAACGTCAAAATCGTGTGTGTACTACCGTAGCCATAGCTATCGTCGCTGAAACCTGCAGTCCATTCACGGTGCTACCTGCGCTGATGAACGAATACAGAGTGCCAGAATTGAACGTACAGAATGGTGTACTGAAATCTTTATCCTTTTTGTTCGAATATATCGGAGAAATGGGAAAAGATTACATTTATGCTGTTAGTCCGTTGCTAGAAGATGCATTGATGGATAGGTAAAGAATTATATTTTTCTTTTTCTTTTAATTACGATCTGTTACGATTCTGTTGCCTCATTTTGTATCCTCAGTTAATTTTGGTAAATGACTATAGAATGTGAAGACCGTCAGTTACTTCTACAACTAATAAAATCTTTCCGCGCTGTTTTTTTCTAAAAAACATTTTTTAATCGTAATATGCTAGAATTATTTATTTTTTTTAATTACTACTGATTAATTATCTTTCTGTTGCCTCATTACAGGGATTTAGTACACAGACAAACTGCTTGCGCTGCGATTAAACACATGGCGTTAGGTGTTTATGGTTTCGGATGCGAAGACGCGCTGATACATTTACTGAATCATGTGTGGCCCAATGTTTTTGAAACTTCTCCACATTTGGTGCAAGCGTTTATGGATGCTGTGGATGGTTTACGCGTCGCTCTCGGGCCCATTAAAATATTGCAATACACTTTACAGGTGAGTTATTTATATTAGAACTTTTGCATTGACAAGGATAAACTAAATAAATAAACGCTTGTTTAATTACAGGGACTATTCCACCCGGCAAGAAAAGTACGCGATGTATATTGGAAAATTTATAATTCTCTTTACATAGGCGGACAGGACGCTCTCGTAGCTGGTTATCCTCGAATCATGAACGATCCAAAGAATCAGTATATTAGATACGAATTGGACTACGTTTTGTAATAATTTAAATACATTTCAAAGATGTGTATCATACATTTCTATAATCTTCACGAGAAATTAGCATAATTCGCTTATTATCGTTTACAAGAATTAGTGGATAGTCGTATGTCACGTGACACATAAGGTAGACACGCACTCCAGTGGATCTTCGAAAAGTATTTATTTCTTAAAACTTCTTTAATCAAAGTTACACGTCATTTTCTGGGTTAGGTCTGGGTAAAAAATGAATTCTAATTGCAGACTTGAGAAGAGAAATTTGCGTCAGTCCTTATATGAATAAACTGTTTCATATCATAAACGAATAGAACAATTATTTCACAACATTGATTACTATAATTTCTGTCGATTCACATAGTCCCTTAACTATCATTTGTATCGTAGCAAAAGGAAAATGCATAGAGCAATGAAAAACACTGATATTGTATGTTTTTTTTTTAATGTTTTATTTTTAAAACATAAATATTAAACAACTAAACGAGACTAGGTGACAATATACGTATATACAGTGGGTGTACCAAGTACTCGTACACCTTTTAAAAACGAATAACTTTTTCAAGATGGGACCCAACAGGTACAAAATTTCAAAATATTGACCTTTACTTTTTCAATAACAATTTAAAAAAAAATTATTTACACATTATCTAACGTCTCAAAAAAAATGAACTGAAGCTGTTGAGATCCATTTTAAAAAAATTATTCGTTTTTAAAACATGTACGAATACTTTGTACACGCACTGTATATACATATATATATGTACGTGTATATATATATTTTCCAAAAATTTATTTTTTAGAGTTCAATATTTAATAGCGCATATTGTGTAAAACGTTCATGGACAGAACTTATGCATGTATATTACAATGGTTAAGTATTATTGGAGAATACAGTCATATATTTGTTTTACATAATCATATATCTCAACCTTCTATGAAACATTAATATATACTTACATTGATCGCAATAATTAATTGTATAAAAATTGTATGTGAAATGTCTGTATCTCCAAATACACTTTATTTTCAAAAAAATTGCATAAAGCACATATGCGTAAATATAGAAACGTATTTGCATTACTGTACTTCGAACGTTTCTCAATTATGTTATGAATTCAATACAATTCCTTCGATTTCGGTCCTGATAAGTGAATGATACTACCATTTACACATACATTCGAACAAAAAGAAAAAATTAGATAGTTCGAACCAAGGAAAATTCGTCAGCTCATTCGTCTCTCAATGCTACAACGGTATTTTTTAATCCATACGCAGAGGCCACTTACCTAATAGCACTTTTCAGTAACGTATACATACATATCCGTAAAACATTATAATGATAAAAAATATATTTAGTTACAAGTGTCATGAATTTAAGTTTCTGAGTCTTCTACGTGAGAAATCAATGGAAAGGCAAACTACCAAAGTTACACGGTAATATATCATTGAAATAAACTGTATATTCGTAACAAAATATTCTATAAACGAATGATTCGACATATATTCATGATAATGATTAATCAAATGTTATATTTAAATGGAACAAAGCATGTATATAACATTCAATATTTGTTCATGGGCATAATATCTTATCTGAGCAGCCGTATTGAGTGCAGCGAAAAATTAAAAATACTAGCTACTTCTCTATAAACTTATCTCGTAGCGCTTATACATAGATCATTTTCATACAAACGATTCGTTACAAAAAGAAACTTTGGTATAAGAAGTACATAAAATTGTTAAAATCGGTATAACATGTCGTTAATTACAATTAAAACGTAAGGAGTTAGCTGATTATAGAATCACATTGATGCAATATATGTACACTTTGTAAAAATGATGGTCAAGCTAAGTACTTGTTATTACTTCGTATGAATTTGCAAGAGCAATTTATGCATTGTGAATATAGAAGCGTGTTTGTATAATTTTTCGAGAACTTCAAGGTTTAAGGTTCGACCTTTGGGGTTTTTGAAAAATGAAATTTTTGCAACTTTAATTTTGACGTTAGCACCAGACACAATATTGAGAACATGATACTCATACTATCCACATTAATTAACTTAGATAGACTATATGTGATTCCATAAAACATCGTTTCACCATTTCAGAAACGCAATTTCAGACGAAAAGAATCAAAAGCGTGACATCACTAGGATATTAAGTATTGTGTTACTCCTTACACCAGTCAAATGAACAAGTGAATGTACGTGTACAATAGATTTAAAGGAAAAAAGAAAACGAAAATCGATATAAATATCACAAGCACGCGTAATCGTAATATACAATTGCCGAGGAGAATTTACATACATCTCATTGCATTCTTCTCGCTACCTCTTTTATACACAGGCTACATGGAAATATATCTCCTTTTTTATCTCTCGTTGTAGTGTGATCAAATTTACAATAGAACATTGCATTTTGTATTCTCAGTTAACTTTGGTAAATGACTATAGAATGTGAAAGCTGTCAGTCATTTCTACAACTAATAAAATCAGATAAGCGCTAAGAAGTTTCTTTTTTTCAAATATTTTTCAATCGTAATAGGCTATTTTCATCTAAAAAAAATGTATAATGAACGTGTTATCAAAATCAACGTACATAATTTATCGTCGAGGGCACAGAAAATAGCACTTGTACAATCAAACATTCCTCTTCTTTTTCACAAATCCTATTGCATTTTATATCCATTAAAAAAAAATGAAAATAACAATGTTATTGATATCAAAACACTTTACAGCATCGTGATCTATAAAATAAAAAAACATTCTAAATTGTATACAGAACTGCTTGAAAGTTTAGAATCACTAATAATTCTAAGGTATGTCACCCTCCAAGTTTTAATCAAGTACTAATATATGCATTTATCACAAAAATGAATAGCTGCAATTTGAAGCAATAGAAAGGTTGCAAAGAATTGAAGAGTATCGATACCAATGACCTACTTCTTTTAACCACTTATCATCAAGTAAGGCTTCAACGACAACTTTGAAACCAACTTCATTGTATGTTACCAATAGTCTTTAATACGAAAAAAATATTGTAGATAATATAAACCCAGCATTTCACGTTTTCTTTTTTGATATTGCTATATAATTCTTAATTAAATAAATATGGAGGGTGTATTTCCATCGATCAATATGTAATCCTGAACCTCCGAGGGTGCGTATACGTTGAATATTTTTATTGATACGACGTAAAAGAAGATAGTCGAGAAACGTGTGTTTCTTGTTTGATATCATGTTTACGGCTAAGCAAAAGGTAATAGACGCTCGAGTATCATTCTGGAATGCGAAAAGAAACGCACACGAGTATAATTTGATATAAAATTCATTCAACACGTTGCATCGATATCGTAATCAATTTTCAATCAGAAGGGTGCAACGATTGCCGCTGCTTCACCCCTACTTGCTGGCAATGAGGCACACTCTTGCCATTTGTTTGAATGTGGATCGTAACATTCCACGGTCGATATTGTTATCTGAGTTCGATAAAAATTGATTTCATGGGACTGATCACCTCCTATAACATACAGTCGACCATCGGCTGCTGCGACAGCGGGATATGATCTTCCAACGCTCATTGGCGCCACAGTGCTCCATTTATTCTGAAACGTTCAAACAGCTTTTTTAAATTCGGATTTCTTTCGCGTAAAAATCACTGCGCTCAATCACACTGTCCAACAAAGGGTGTAGCTAGATCAGGTGGTCAAATATGCTTCTACGAGAAGTATACACTTTGTTTAATAATCTTTTTAAGTTCCTGGAATTTTAAAAAAAAATTTTGCAGCACATTTGACAATTGTATCGACTATACCCTTTTAATCATTTTTTGCGTGTCCAAAATTGATGTTGGCAGTAAATTTTGAGCAAGTGTGAACCAAAGTTACCTCTTCGAAAGAGTATCGTTCGACGGACAACAAAACCTGCTGGTTTTTGTTAATACCACCGACAACGTAAATATATCCGTCGAGTATGGTGATCCCCATTTGTGAACGTGGTGTGAGCATCGGAGCCAAGTTTCTCCATTCTTTGGACACTGGATTGTAACTCATCACGTCTTGTCGGTGTCTACTGTTGTGTGTGCAGCCACCCACTATGTATATTAGTCCTGAATAGGATATAAATATTTATTAATGAGGATATAACTGTAGGACTTAACTAGTTTGATATTAAATCGTTCTACCTTCGTAAGCAACTACCCCCATACTAAATCGAGGTGCTGGAAGTTGTCCATGGAGTGTCCAAGCGTTGGTTATCGGATCGTATATTTCTATTGATCCGCCGATGTCGGTGCCAACCCAACCGCCAAATGCGTACAAGTTATTATCCAAGGCACAGAGTCCAAATTCACACCTGGGTTCCACCATACAGGCAATCTTCTTAGTCCAAACATTATCACGTGGATCATAACGTTCGCAATTGGCAATGATACAGGATTCAAGCTCCCCGCCGACAACGTACACTTTACCATCTAGCAACGCTACGCCTGGTAGTATCCGTCCTATGTTCATGGGGGCCACTTCGCTCCATTTGCTATGAATACAAACGTATATAAAAATTCAAAGAATGACAAGCTTTGTTGAAGTTAAGGGGTACTCTGGTTTTTCATCTTCAAACAATCGATTCTTCCTTTTATGCATTTTCTTCAAGTAGAAGTGTTGTAGAATATGTTTGAAAAATGCAGCTCGCGTTGCGAGATGTTGATAGTTGAATCTCCAAACGCGTTTTTCTTGAATGACTTGAAAGTTTAAGTCATTAGTTCTTTTGAAAAGAATTCTTAAAAGTTCGTGGAGGAACGACCTCGAAAATCAGAATACCCCGTTAATCGGATATGCGGTTTCAAAAATAGTAATACCCAGTGAATATGTCAAATTTCTCAATCGCCTGATAAGTACTTTCGGCAGCTTTGCCCCAACTGTACGCTGTATGTTCTCGCCGTGAACCGCCGATCACTAGAATGTTTTTCTTAGCGCAAACCCTAGGTTGTGCATGAAGGGGCACAAGACATCCTTGGTTCGACGCTAGATCTTTTTGTATAGATCTCAACGCGACAATTAGACTCGCGTCTTTGCACTCCAGGATGACACGCTCCAATCTCGCTAATGAACACAGCCGCAAACGTATGTGACTTAGTATCTCAAATACATAACACCGTCTCGTCGATATATTGTGGACAATCCAATTATACGCAGCCTGGAAGACCTATCACCCACAACAGTCATTTAAACCGTTTGTTTTTGTATTTATAGACAGCGTTATGTGTAGACTGCGGATGTTTATGCAATTTCCAATTTTTATAGACAAATTTTGAGAACGTAGAATCATGTAAAATCTTGTTATCAGTGGTAGCAGTCTTTGTAGATTCGAAATAAATAAAAATCGTACTAAATTCTGTGGAATTTTATTTTCTTATAAAGATCCACATTCTCTAGTTATGTATCTGTACAACAGCCCAAACCTGGAATTCAGTGTCGACGTGAATGTAATCGCTACTGAGTAAATGAACGAGACGTTCTTTCGGCAGATCCAAAAATTCCTCCTCTTGCGATACTTGAGGAAAATTGACTTGTATAAATTGTAGGGCAGTCTTCAAGAGATCTAATCTGTTATGTGCTTCCGCGAATCTGTTCAGACAGAAAGATTGTGTAAACATTACAACAATTTCCATTCATCCTTTGCAAAGCTCACCTATAAATCCCAAGAGCATTCGAAGGGTGAAGTTGTTGACTTAAGTATGTAATGCAACCCATTACCACTTCGTCTATCTCTAGCATATCAGCAGCTGCGAATAATTCTAGAACATTGTCTTGAGTGACATCAACGTTTCCGGTGTAGATGAAATCGACCAGGATGGAAAGGATATTAGCAGATACCGAATGAATCTCAACTAACTCCTGCTGCTCTTCCACAAGACCACCAGTAAACATAGCATTGAAATATGGACTTCCGGCAGCCAAGACTGACCTATGTGCCCTAATGATACTGCCACCGGCAACCAAACCCACATCGCTGAATTGATTCTTTAGTCTCTGGGCATTTAAGTTCCTTAATACTTTTGGAGCGTACTGCCCTACTGCGTAAACAATGTTGGAGACTTCGGATGTCTGTTTTACTACTTGTGTTGCGAAACCCATGGTGTTGCAATTATGGCCATTCTTCATTGGTGGCACCGCACCATCCGCCATGAAACCATCAAGTTGTCCTTTATCTCCAGTTCCTGACATGTAGAAAATGACAAATATGTTATGGTATTTTTGATACTGTTTTATTAACACTAGGTCTACGAAGCACTAAAACTGACTATTTTACATTACATTATAAAGATAACGAGAATGTGTCTATCCAAATTGTTAGCCATTTTTTAAATATATACCTAAAGAAATAAACTCTTTAGTAATTCCTCATGCATCTTTATAATCTCGATAATCGTAAATTAAAAATACTAGAACTTGTCATTTTGACGCATCCTGTAAACTTACTTAGTATTAACACTAATCCTACCACGAAGGGTCGAATGACCCATTTTAGATATTTTATTTGACAATTATTGAGATTGTAAAGGTATTTTCATGGAAATTGATTGAATACATTTTTTGACTCCATATATTATAGTGAAAATAGCACAAAATATTAAAAAAAATCTTGTTATTTTTATAATACCTTACACATTAGTCACTTTTGATGGTCGGTAGGTTTAGTGTTAAAAATGTAATTAACTATCATAAATAATAAAAATAGAAAACAAATTATATCTACATAGAACGAAGAGGAGAGTATTATTCTTCTGATTTGAGCACTGATATTCCACGTATATTATGACTAGAAAGCAAATTTCAAGAAAGCGGGAACAAACAAGATCTTATTTTCAGTGGTAATAGCCTTTATAAATCCGAAATAAATAAAAATCGTACTAAATCCTGTGGAATTTTATACTCTAGCATTTTTCAAACATTTTTAGAAGCCATAAATGCATAAAGATCCGCAGTCTAATTATGACTCAGTGCTCCGAAACTCAATGCAAATACTTTCTCGACTAGAAAGTTTCGTTTCTTTTTTTATTATATTCGAACGAGAATTAACAACATTATTTCCGTGTATAACGAAATACTAAACACAGGACATTACATGAATATATCATTTCTCTGTAGAAAGTAATATCGAAAAATAATCTGAGTGTAGAAATCAGTATAATAGCGTGTTCAATAACCGTATCAGGTGAAATATGGGTTTGTTAATTAAACGATGATATACAGAATACTTACGACATATACGAGAAAGCACCTTATAGACGCCGTGAAAGGATTTAGTGTTATTCTTCCCCTTTAAACGCATCACTACCACCGCATTTTCACGTGTTTTGTTATTGCCTAACACCGTTTTCCATTCGGTTCGCCCTTTTTCGAAGTCCGTCAATTAGTCACTAATTTGGTAATGAGAAATCTGACATATGTCAAATAACCTGTTTGGTGTATGAAAGTAGCTACAAGAGGATCACTAATAAATGTTAAGTATTACTCGTACCACACCTACAGAACAATTCACAGGTTTCGTGTTTCGAACTGCGCGTTATTAACGTGGGCGAACACGAAATCGCGTGTTCAACTCGATGGTTAAAAAGAAAAATGAAACACTTTCGCGTTTTTATGTATTTTAATTAGAGCTTTCTATACACTCACTCCACTCGTGTTCGATTTTGGTAATTCAATTATGAGTTCATTGCCTCGCAGTCGTACCAACAAAATACCTTGACGAATTACGTTACCAAAGTCGACGACCAACTCACTAAAAATAAAGAAATTATCGAAATTGAAATATATCGAAGCATTGTGTTCTAAATCGAATTTTAAATTTACCGCCATAGATTCTGAAATATAGGTTTCATGTGTTGTATCAATGTGAGCATTTTGAGATCGAGAAGATCAATTTTGAGCCACTGGTTCTCGAATTATTCAAGGTTTTATATTTTTTGTGTTTCCATGTTTCGTCGCTAATTGGCGTTACTATGCACTTTTATTTTGTTAAATATTCATTTATTGTCCGCTTCCTGCCTGATATTTTAACATGCTAAATATGGGCATTTTATTTTTTGAAATATTGGACACTTTCATTTTCTCTCCGAGAAATTCGGGTTTTTTTATTTCCCAATTTTCAAAATTCGCCACCAGATGGCGCCATCAGTTGATATGATGACGCCGAGAAATTTTGAAAAATTCTTATCAAAATGGGTAAAAAAAACCATTGTACAATAGTTATGTAATAAATTATTTATTATCGCAACTGCTGATTATCAGCGTATAGCTGAACGCTTCACATTCCTTCCATAACAGCTTGATGAAGAAGAGGTTTCAACTTCTCTCGAACCAAAGTATGCTTTTCTCCATGCGTTATCGTTAATACAAACTTCGCCCTTTTTAAAGCCTCTAAAGCTTGTATCGGCTTTTCCAGGTACAATTGAATCTTCCCCATCATGAGATACAGTATTCCAGTCAGTGGATGAATTTCACTGTAATATGTTCTGAAACAGAAACAGTCAGTACCATTTTTTATTTAAAAGTCTATGGAAAATAATGATTGTCTTACAAATAGCCATTAATAAGTCTTTTCGCATAAGATTCAGCTTCCTCCCAGTGTTGCAGATTTATGGAAGAATCGAAAGCACTTTGCAGAGTTTGCACGTGCTGCGCATTAAGTGGATGCAGGACACCCTCTTGCTTCTTGAGGCACACTTTGCTTACATCCAAGTCTGAAGTTTCTGATAAGAAAAATATGCTTTACGATCGAACAGATTTATTAATGCAACCGTTCGTTATTAATTTTGAAAAGGATACAAGCCATATCTTTCATACTTTGCAAATGATACGCTGTGAAGTCGGATATCTCATCGAATGTTTCTTGAAATTTCTCTGGGAATTGTGTTTGACAATTTTCACATGTCCCTGCACTTGGGGAGCAAGGGTGCATGCAAGATTTGTTGGGACACATAGCGGCTCCAGTTGTTAATTCTGGTTGCTCGCACCTTTTGCAATTACACCAGAAATAATAGGAACTTTGAAGTTCTGTGCGTCTGTCCTTTGTCGATTTTAGTACATCAATGTACGATATTCTTATCTATGTATAGGTACAGTTAAAATTCATAGTATAAAATTATTGTATAAAATAATAGTATAAAACTCATGTAGATTCATTAATAATCATTTTGGTACCATTCATTTTTTAATTCTCTATAAAACTATGCATTTTTACGAATAAAGAGATCTTTACCTGAGACCAATCCAAACAAGGTAGATCTTGTATCGTTCTAATAAGCAAGGTTGATCCTTCGAAAGTGGCTACAGCATTTGGCGTACAACTGTGATCTATAATAGAGGGTCCTAAATAAATGCCAACCCCAATACTATTCATGTCCAGATTCAATATATTAAAAGAATTAATACAAATTCTGCCATAAATGCCTATCAATTCTACGTTGCTTGGCATAGGCTCATTCTCGAACAATTCATTCAAAATCCTTTGCACACAGATGAAGTGTTCCATTCTTTTCTCATCTTTCTTTATATCAGAGTAATCTGAAAGAATGGAGTTAGACATTAATGAAAGGAAACAGAGCAATATTTTTGATCTTGTAGATTATTATTAAAACATTCTTACGTGACATTAAATCCTTGAATTTTCTAAAACTTGTGTCAGTGTAATATCCAGGCTCTTCACCTCCACCTCGATTTAGTTTTATAATTATGCGAGTCATGAGACGTGTCAGGTCTGGTACAATTTTTGGTAAAACCTTTTTCAATTTCGCGCATTCTGTTTTGTGTATGGACCATGCACCTTGTTGACAGGAACGATCGCAGTAATAAACATATTGACAGGCAGAACATTTTGAAAGTTTCCTACTGAAACATGGATACAGGTTAAGATGATATAAACATATATAAAAAATAAACAAAGGATAATGTTAACTGAACAAATTTGTTTGTATTCTACAAATATACCTTTCCAAACAATAATCGCATCGATCAGTCTTATATCTCGAACTAAGAACATAAGCAAATGGCTTAGCGGTAAAAATTGTAGTTCCTTTCGTTATGGAATTCTCACGCTCGTTCATTTTTAACAATAATTTCCGAGTGTTTCCGAACGAAAGAAAAAAATATGAATTCAAATGAAATCCATGAAAAAAATGTTTAGAAATCCAAGCGTCTATATAGTAAGTCTAGTTTCTACGCAAACCTAAATAGTTCGCATTCTTTTTGCTAATGATTTTGTATATTAAAGTTACAACTTTAGACGAAACAATTACACTTTATTGACAACAGTAAAAATATACAATGCGAATGGTATTAACAGATAACCTATATACATGCGTTAATTTACAGCGATTTAATTTAAATTTTTATCATCGATTTATTATTTTAACTGAATCATTTGGAACATGGAAGATTGTTTTTAATATTTTAATAATTATGAATAAATCTGTAAAATCATTCATTTGACGATAACATGTTGTCCTTGGAAGTATTTAACAAAGTAATGAATACCGTTTAACAATTTTAAAAGCATTTGTTTAATTGTAAATACCTTTGTAAACAGTAGTCGCATCTATCTTTGCGATATGACGATCGCAGAACGTATGCAAAAGGTTTAACAGTTAAAATAGTTGTTCCTTTATCGATGGGTGGTCTTTTATATCCATTCTTTATTCTCATTTTCATTAAAAAATGTCTATTAAACAAATGTTCAATGATTTCTAGTTAAATACAACACAATGTAGCTGAACGTCATACTAAATGAACTCGGTTTTTCGCTACTCCGATCGCGTAAGTTCACCTACAGACTATTTTGAGATCGGTTTATTTTAGCAAATCTAATTATGGAAAGTTATCTATGTTTGGTAATTAACGGTAATTTATTTGTGTAGAGAAAGTTATATCAATGAAATGTCTGAAAAGGAACATATTTATTTACAATAATTTAATCGTATAAAAATCTTGAAAACTCGATATTTTCATTACTCTATTTTCTATAAATTTAATCAATTAATGTTATCATATCATTTATGAAAAAAGTACACCGACGCGTTTATGATCGTACATATAATGAATCCGTTTACATAGGATCATCGATCAAAAATTGGAGAGAAAAAATTAAAAACACACAGATAAAATATATTTTGTTCTTCTCGATAAACGCAGTGTCATATGTACAATGCCGTTCTCTCCGTAATTATAAATTAGTCTTGGCGTTGTCTTCTTTCTGTTTCTATCTTTAATCTTACTATCCTGCAGTTCGCTTGTTTCTTTCTGTAAATTCTGTGTATTTGAACGTAAGACATCTTAAAATACACAATACCTCGGCAATGCTTTTATCTGAATTAAACAAGTCACAATCGTGTATATTATTGTTTCATCCAAAAAAATCAGCAAACTTATACATTAATTCGATTGAGCATAGAAAGGAATAGGAATGGGAGACTTTTTTTTACTCAATGATTCTGACAAAGCAGAGATGAGTAGCATCTAAATAAAAAATTATTCAAATAAGTTTTAGCACAGCCTACTCTAGATAAAATAAACTTTATCTTTTGTCTTGTTTTCGAAGTCGGATACAGCGCGACAATTTTTTGTAACTTTATCTCTTGAGCGCTCGGTTTGGAGAATTTATTCGTCTGTCTCTCCGAGAATTTTCTGATTATCTTCAACTTTTATTTGACAGTCGAATACAGCACCACGATGTATCTTACGGTTGTATCTGCCGTTACTTGGTCGCAGAGTATCCGCCAGATTTTATTGGAAGAAATAGATTCATAAAATCTCGCGAAATTTATTTGTCACCTTTATCCGTTATTTGAAACTCGATTTAGCCAGACGATTTATTTGACGCTTTTATTCGTGATGAGTAATTGGAAGAGATAAGATAAAGTGGCATAACTTTTGTTTATCTTTTATTTAAAAATTATAGATAAAAAATTGTCCATCTTTGGGCAGAAGGAAAGAGTTTACCACTCTTTCTTATGCTCATCCATGGACACACCTCCGGGTCCTAAGGAGACTATCATTAAAAGGCCACCGATCACTGACAATGTCTGCAAAGAAATAATAATCATCTTAAACAAGAGTTCAACTAAACAAATGCGAAATATCAGAGAATTCATTACCTGAAAGAAGTCATATTTAAGGAAATCCCTAAGTGCTTTGTATTCTGGAATGGTCCACCATGCGTTGTGGTAAAGATTTAGCGCTGATAATAGTACCACAAGCAACAGTGCGCTTAGTTTGGTTTTGTATCCAATGGTAACGAACACCATCAAGATGCTTCCAAGAATATCTTGCATTATTTGAAGGAAAGATATTTCAATGCGAATTAACGTTGTGAACATGAATGCCAACAGGATCCTGCCAGCTAATTGAAGTAGATTCTTAGGCTTATTGTCTCCAAGACTTGGTACACCGGCAAATAACGATCTTCCTTCTACTCTCGATTCGGCAAGGACAAGAAGAAGCGCACCGATCAGTGCCAAATTTCTGAAGAGGAACTTCACGTCCCATATAATATTGTAAGCTAATGTCTGCAGGACCACTATGAAGAACAGGACTCCACAAGCAATGCTGACTTTCCATCTTCCGATGACCATCACACAGCCTCCGAGCTGCCCGATCAAATTGATCAAGACGAATATTGTAGCTAAGAAACTACCACAGCCCCATGTATTGTCCATGAACTCTCTTTGCCCTGACCATTGGAACCACATTCTCAATCCGTCTTCCAAGAACGTGGCTATGAGGCAAACTCTCGCCAGGGTTGGCAATATGTGTTTTCCATTGCGGATTACCTGTCACATAAAGAACACATAATCAATGAAACAATACTCTGCAATATGCTCTGCAATAATATAACAGAAGTAGGTTATAAAGTAAATGGACACATTCAATTTTCAGTCTTCCAAACATATTCAAAAATTTTATTCTATTCGATCAGCGAGTGAAACGCATCGGCAAAGAGAAGATGTTTGGGTTACTATTTGAAATTTATTGAAAAAAATAAAGAACACATAATAAATGAAACAATGGTCCGATAGATTCATAATATGGTCAACAAATGCTCTGCAATAGCGTAACAGGATTCCAAAGTAGGTCTGTGAAAGTATACCATGTAAATGGACACATACTATTTTTGGTCATCCAAAAATATTCAAAAATTTTTACGTACTAAATCAACGTACGAACGATCGGTAGATGGTTGGATTATGAACCCGAAAATTTTAAAATTTATTGAAAAAAAAATACGGGCGGGACAACGACGTTTTCGGTATATATTATATGTTCATGACAGTGCATAACCTGTAAGTTTCTGGGGTTGAATTTACGGTATACGGAAGTTTGCAACGGTTGACAACGAAAACAATGTCTCCGGTGGATAAACAATTAAAGGGAAGACCGACTGAAAATGAAATATGCGAGGGTAAATAGGTGATCGTTCCACGATGACGTTGACAGGAGTACACCTGTGGTTTTGCAGGATTTCTGCTGGTTTTCTTATGGAGAATTTCGGTGCCGAAACGGCGCGACTAATCGAACAGAAATGGAATTAAACGGAACGTCTGTGAAATTCACCTGGTCTGCGATTTCCTCTGCTTTCGAGATCACCTCCTGCGAGATCAGCATCTTGTTTTATTCAAAAATCAAAAAATAACCCATTCACTCACGTATACACACGTGCGCGCACGCAAGTGGTACCGACTCTGAAAAGAGAGCAGAGAGAGATCGAAGAATAAAGGAGAGAGGGAGAAAATGAGAGAAACACGGGACTGCCAGACAGACACAGTAGCTTGGCGAGACTGTACGAGAGTACGAGCGATATTCTTGCGACTCTTCCGTATGATGTGGAGATCGGGCTACGCGTCACTTCCGGCGTACGTGGTCGCACAATATGTAATCCGTAATCTTTTCGAAAGTATATATATGCGTCGATGCTCGAAAACTATATAGGACACACTTTCTTCGTTACAATTGTCCTGAAATTATATTTATCGAATGCATACACGATTTTTCTTATGCAATCAGTTTCATAGCGAGGCAAGTTTACCAACGAAATATTTTCTCAATAATGCTCGAAAACTATATGGAACACACTTTTCTTCTTTATAATTGTGCTGAAATTATTTATCGAATTCGATAGTAGGATAATTAAAAGAAAAATACATTTTTTATTTTTTATAAAGATCCGTAATCTGATAAATGACAAAGGGTAATTAAATCTTCTCGTTTTTAATTATCATCGTCACACTCTATCAATATGAATTGTCATTGTTTATACTTAGATAAAATTAGTATAGTCACTGAAGTATATCAGAAATTTTGATCAGTTTAGGCGGATTTGGTACTTCCAAGGGTATATCGATAAAGAATATAAATTGCACTTATTTCTTCGATTATTTAAAAGTTTATGCAATTGCCAGAATGTACAACTTCTATAACAATAAATAAACAGAACATATTGTATAATGATTATGTAACAATTATCTCGTCGTCACCTTTCCTTTCATCAAGATTGTTTCTATTAGAATTTAAAGGAAGTTTTAGTAATTGTTTCTCGATCAGAAAGAAATGTACTAAAATATTGTGGCGAGTTGAATTCTTGATTTGAGTATGGTGCCATAAAAAATGTGTTATGGTCGATGGCACTGAAGCGCCATCATAACCGCATGTCAATAACTAAAGGACTCGGTCTCGTTTCGTGAACGTAAAAATATTTCTGTTGTTTATCGCATCATGTTTCCTAAGAACAAACCGATACACGTTTCTCAAATCATGTAACAGAAACATATATACCAAAAGCTTCTATACTGTAATATTCTACACAGTTATTCTTTCAGGAAAATATGTTTCATGACAGTTTATTGTCAACCACCGTTCGTACCGTAATTCTTTGATTCACGGTACTACTCCGAGGTAATAAGAAATTAATATGCATTTAGAGCATGTCTTGTAAATAGACTGGCGAAATTTTGGATATTCTACCTGCGTGCGGGGATGAGTCTATTGTTTGGCAAGTTTATTTATTCTTTTTTTCGTCGAATCGTAAATAATGTCCATTTTAGCACAGTAATTTTCTTTTTTATTGAAAATATCTTCTTCTTCGACGTATTTGTCATTTTTTGTCGTATCGTTACAATTTAACACTAACCGTACCGGGTACAAAATGTGTCGGATATATATTATTATTTATTATTTATTATTTATTATTTATTTTATGTTGCGTCAACTGTATGGTCAGCACTATAGTTTTAGATATCACATGGAAATCTCTTTCCAATGAAAACTATTACAGATACAGAAACCAATACAGATCCTCAAACAGATACAGAATACAGAAACCTGTATTGTAAATATTTCCCGAGGTGCTATTATTTTATAAAAATGACAAGACTGAATTTATTCAGATTTTTACAATTTTTATAATAATGTGCTCGAATAAAGAAATTTATTGACTAATTTCTAATGGAAGCATCTTTATAACTTCAATAATTAAAAAATAAAGAATGTGAAAGCAGTCATTTTGCCGGTCATGGTACGGTTAGTGTTAATCTTAGGAATGGAAATTATTTATGACTAGACCCAATATCTAAGACGAAGGACACGTGTTTCGTATCTTTACCTTCCCTTCCAGAACAACCGAGATGGCACAAGAGACTGATGGCAAATTGCTCAGAGAAGACTTCAACGCAGGCCCTTCCAGTTACAACGAGATTATTCCTGGTTTATATCTTGGAAATCTAACAGCTGCTACGGACATAGAATGGCTGAGACAAGCAAAAATAAACTATGTACTTACAGTAGACTCCTGTCCTCTGCCACGAAAGATTCAAGAGCTCCTGCCGAATCTGACTATAAAGTACATTCAAATCACAGACATGCCACGCGAAGATCTTCTCACTCACTTCGGGGATTCTTACGAATTTATAAACCATGCGTTAGAAACGAACTGTAGAATATTGGTGCACTGCTATTTCGGTATATCCAGATCAGCCACGTTGATAATCGCTTATTTAATGAAAAAATATGGAAAAAGTTTCTCGGACACATTCGATATTGTGAAAGAGAAAAGACAGATTGGGCCAAATCCTGGTTTTTTGGCTCAATTGAAGCTGTACGAGGAGATGGGCTTTGGAATAGACAATACCAGTGTACACTTCAAAATGTACAGACTGCAAATCGCAGCGGATAAGGTTCGTAAAGCAAAGATCTTACCACAGAATTGTGCGGATCTGATCAGACCAGATCCAGCGCTTGCCACGGTGCGTCCAGAGCCCACTGTCTACCGTTGCAAGAAGTGTCGGCGAATCGTTGCCAGCGCTAGCAACATTTTGCCACACGTGCCGAAAGAGAAGCAGATATGGAGGCACATCAGTACAAAGAGAACATCCAAACAATCAAAAGCTGTGCCCGAGCCTTTGGAGTTACCGAAGAAGGACGAGCAACAGCCGGTAGAGTTTTGCACGAAAATATTGTTCATCGAACCGATGGCTTGGATGCCGGACATCACGCATAACGTCGAGGGGAAACTGAGTTGTCCAAAATGTAGCACAAAACTCGGTTCTTTCAGTTGGATAGCGGGCAGCCAGTGTCCATGTGGCAGCAAAATAGCGCCCGCGTTTTATTTGGTCCCTTCGAAAGTTGATTGGAGCAATGCCGTGCAAAACGTACAAGTCACTGTATAGTGCTAGATAGATGTATTTGTATATATAAGAACTTTTTGGACGGACGATTAACACACATTATACATATATATATAATATATATGTGTATAAGAAGAAATTTTTTGAACCTTTTTACGTGGGATCGTAGCTTGTTTAAAGTCCCGACAGGACATGTATCTGACCAATGCGTACATCCGTAAAATTGGTATTCTAATTTTGTGCCAATGTTAAAACGCTGTCCACAAAACAAGGAGTCGCAGGGATTCTCTGAAAAACTGCAACTGTTTTTTGCCGCAACGCGAAAACAACCCGTTCTTCCGCTATTTCATTTTTCTATTCATATACAAATTACGCATTCCTTTTTGTCTACCGTATCGACGTAATAACAATAAGGTGTACAACGTGTTAGAACAACTCTGTAGCATTAGAGTACCATTTGCTGTATATATATATTTCTTGTATCGATATCATAATATATTTACCATTTCTACCGTTTATTAATCTATATCAGTTCTACAAAATAACTTTCGTTAAAATTACTCTCTTTACCCTGTATTCGATGGCTTAAACGCTAAGTTGCATGCAATTGCGATTGCCGATTTGGTCCTTCATGCTCCGTTATACTCTCAGAATCTTTGGCGTTCGTCTAGCTAGATCCGTGGTTGCAAAACAGAGAAACATGAGTCGTATCTTTAACCCTTTCACTACAATGGACGAGATATCTCGTGTATCTTTATTATTCTTTTCTGGAGAAAGACAACATACAAAAACTATGTTCTCTATTTAAAACGATAGAAACACGCGATTCATGTCTTGCAACGACGCAGATAGGGGTTGAAGTAGCATCCTAAACGCATTATCTTACATGCTTGCGTGCATGGCTGGGTACGTGGCACCGTAAGGATGCGTTCGGAACCTGAGGGCGTTCAGACTGTTCATCGCGGATCCTTCTAATCCCCCGTGAATCTCCGTTTGATGATACGGGGGGATGTTCATGTTCCCCAGATTACCATTGATCAGACCATGGCAGGTCGAGGACGTTTGCATGGAGGCATAGTGTTGCGACGATCTCCAATATTCGCCGTACGGATATTGGGTCATCTGTGTGGTCTGCAGAGCTTCCGCGCTGTTCTCCTGAGGGTGGGTTACCCTGATGGGCCGTAAAGGTAACGCTGCCTCCATCTCTTTTGCTGAAGAGACACCTCGCCCGATAGCGGAGCTTCTCTCATTCCGACGAAACTTCGCGCGCCTGTTCTGAAACCACACCTGCAACAAATAAACACTGTTTCCTTCTGTGCATTTTAAAATATTTGATGTAGACTCGTTTCCGGGATATAATAAAAGATCAATTTAGGCCGCATTCTCCCCCAAATTTCCTATTTTTACGTTTACAAGACGGAATTTGCATTATTCCGCATCGTTGCTATCCTGGAAACGAGTCTACTCCCTTAAACAGCCACCAGAAAGATGGCAAAAGATCATCGAACAAAATGGAAAAGATATCATTGCTTACAGTTCATTGCTCTAATCAAAAAATTGGCTTTCATTTCACCTTAAAATACCGAAATTACTTTCTTGCCAGCCCGATACTATTCAAATAAACTGACTAGAATGAAAAGCCACCCCTATAGGGGATTGATTTAGTTGCCTCGGAAGACGACAAAGAGTTACTGTCAACGAGATTGTAAAACGGGGCGAGAGACCGAAGTTGCTTTTTCCTCTTTAACTTCGCAGGGGGTCTGAACCTGATGTATCTTCTGTTCGGAGCGACCGTATGGAGTGAAATGTGACTTCCCAGATTGCCGGACTAGTTGGAATCGTCTTGGGTATCTGTGCGAAGGGTTTCTTGACCCATCTTCGATCGTGGGGAGGAATAGAGACTCCGAGGGCGAGGTCGGGGAGATCAGAGAGGAGACGGGACAGCGTGACGGCTCCTGGCAAGCTCACGGTTCGCGGACAGATAGACAGACAGACGGATAGAAAGACAGACAGACAGACAGACATCCGCGGCAGACGTTGCTGGTCTGGTAGCGGTGGTGGTGGTATAAGGATGAGATCGACACGAGCAAGCGAAAGTGTGTTCTCGTTGTGATCGTGTACACCACGGGGATCGCACACGTGCGGGATACAAGCGGCGCATCATATCCTACGCCGTATGCCAAGCACAGATGCTGCTACTGGAACGACGCAACTATCCCGACGCAAGCTAATCATAGCTCCTTGCCCTGACAACCTGTCTCCTTCGATTTTCTGCCTAGCTGTCCGCGACCTCCACCCTCCTTCCCCGGTTTCTTTCTCTTTTTTCCCTCTGTCTCCTTTCCTCCATCTCTCTCCCTGCTCTTCGCTTCCTCCCTCCGGCTTCGTCTGTCCTTCCTTCTTCCACGGATACCCATGATCCCGAGGAACACGTGTGGACCTTTGGCCCACGATACTTTTTCTGACGGACATTCTTCCTTCCCGCAAAGTGGATGCGCCGCTTCAAAAGACTTCACCGCGCCCATCCAAGGTCGAACCCCCTTTTTTCACGCTCTCGTTGTTTCGCGAGGTTGAATCGGCGCAGGATACAAATGCTCTTCGCCCTCGGAGCGACGGAGCTGGCTCTCTGCGGCAATCACTCGGTTCTACGACATACCTTTCGGTGATACAGGCCGAATTTCTAATAAGTCGAATTTGGATCGTCTAGATCCAGAGTGGCGGTCTCTATTTCACATGTACCTCTTTTGGTATGTACGAATCAATAATTTTACGAAATTAAACTTTGATCAATAAAATTATAGCGCCACAAATTCCAAATATTCAAAATCAAGTTTGAGCCGAGATTCTTCGATACTAACTGAAGGCTGCTAAACCATCAGGCTGTGACTTTGAAAGAAAAAGACTGCACCTTGGTTAAAGATTGGCCCCTAATTTCGCCGCCTTTGGCGCGCAGAGCTAGTATAGTCTACAACCAGAGCAATATGGACTTTGTCAATCGAAAATCAAGTTACCTGGACCCTCGCCTCCGACAAGGAGACTCTCGTAGCTAGTTCTTCGCGTACAAACGCGTCCGGATAGTGCGTTCTCTCGAAGACTCTCTCCAAAGCAGCTAACTGTTGCGCCGAGAAGGTCGTTCTGCTTCTCCTAGGCCTTCTGTTCGCTGCTGCCGTCGCGGCGGTCTCGTTGCATTCTATAAAAGCACAAGAAGACATAAAGGTGGTTTCCGAGACGCCGCACCGCGATAAACGAGTTCCGTCATTCCCTCGGAGGAAAAAACCCTGAGAGAACGAGGGAAAGAGATGAGAAGAGTAACGCCGCAGCGGCACGGCTATTCTTGAATGACTGTTACTGTGCTTGGCTACTCATCGAGGCGGCATAACGCGAACAGTATGACTGGAAATGCGCGATTTCGATGGAATCGAAAGAACGCGTCGCGAAACCCGAAGACGCCGTCGGAGATCTATTAGCACTGGTCTCTTCGCGATTTCAAGTTGCATTGCGTAACGAAATTACGTAAACTATTATGAAACTTTATTGTGAAATGTTTCTGCGGCGGGATCGTTCAACATCGGTACCCTCGTTTAACCCTCGCATGATCTTCGGAGATGATTGCAGAAATGGGCTTAGGATAATATTGCGTCCACTCACAACACAGAAATTTCTGCCTTTTGATTTTGAAGAGATAGAAAATGTTACATACGTAAATAAAGAGGACTCAAATTTTTTAGGAAATGGGTGGATCGTGTAACCCGAAGAACATATGAGGTTCAACCCTCATGCTGGCAAGCAAGAGTACTCGTTTGCTATAACTTCATTTGCTATAACTAGATTGCGGATCTTCATGCAAAATGGAAATTTTCTGCATCGGTTGCAACCGATAGAAGTCAGATACAGATTAAATTATTTTTTAAATAATTTTAACAAGTGGAAAACAGTAAATCGGTACTCTTCGATTATTTTCATTTTTTCACTGCTTCACATTTGACTTATTCATTCTTGTTAAAAATCCATAAAATTCACAGTCCAGCTGTAACGCTTCAAACCAACAAGTTCTGTGTTTTATAATGTCTGAATAAAATTGAATCAATTATAATGCTAGATTCAATCTTTATTGATTGATACAGCGAGAAGTGTTGCTTTCAGATCGTCTTAAATCGAGTTATTTCAATTTGACGTGTACAATGTACACTTGTATATGATTGTTTCATTTTATGTATACGATGTCGAGCCTATTTGCTTAAAGGTAAATACTGTTCTGAATAATGGCAATTTTTAGCGGCGCCTCGTAACCACCATTCGACAGCCAGTGGTCAAAACAAACATATTTGTGTTTTCCAACATAAGGGTTGACCGTGCACTCCTATCGAGCAGGGAATGCGTCGAATGCATCGGATTCTTACCTAACGAGTGATTGGACGTCGCCAAAAGCCTCGAAACAGTGAAATCCTGCGGCGTGTGACTATTCGGGACCTGCGAGACTATCACGCCACCGTTTCCCTCCTGTTCGGAACCGGCGCACAACATTATGCCGAGCCAAACAATAGTTTGCTCGACGCGGGAAGATCGATCTTTCTAGATCAGCTAGTTCCTCCTGTACAAAACGTATCGATCCTTCTGCCAATTCGTCCCCAGGACACAACGATCACGTGAACATTCAGAATATCGCGAAACGACATTCACGAGATGAACAACCCCAGACTTTAAGAGGAGAACGGTGTACAGAGACTCGCCGATTCCTGGGAGTCATTCGTCAGGATGCGAGAATTATTTACGAGGGATGAAGACGCACGAGGGGAGAGGCTTTCACGCGTAATTTCCATCGGAATATGTGAACCGAAGCATCGTCGAGGTGAAGCGTGACGGAGCAATTAAGGTCTCGCGCCACGTGCCGGCGGAGCACGTTCTTCCAAAAATATTACCGTGCTCGTTACTTATTCCACTCCGTTTCACCCGCGTTTTCGTTCTCTGATAATTGACTCTGCTACCCCTCCGCTAGCCTATCATTATCGTCGTCATCGAAAGCTGTACAGATTCGGACAACAACAAACGTTCGCTATCTCTCGCGTCGGACACCCTCTACGCTCAGTTCGCATCGAACGCTTGGTTTACAAACATTTATCGCTCAGCCAAAGATCACAGAATCTTCATCGTGAAAATTCCGCGAATATCAATTTCCTCCGAAGTTTGCAATCATCGAGTTCGCAAAGTCAAACAGATCATTCCTTCTCGCGTGCTATCCTCGCATCAATCATCGAGTCATTCCTTCTCCGGGAGTTGTAAAAGTTTTTCAGTCCTCGGGGCAGGAGGAGGAGAGTTCGTCTAACTGCTCGAGTTCGCAAGGACAGCGATTTTCTGGGATCGATGTCGGCTGGTTTGCCAGAATCCGGGCGATAATCACTCTTTCGTCGAGGAGATTGTTGCGCTATTATGGTCGCGCCTCTTCTTCGGAATGTTCTCGTTCACTCGTGGTCGCGTACAGAAATCACAGCCGATCGATTACGTTCGTGGAAAGATCACGGTGCTCGGACGAAGTCATCATATTAGTCGGGGCGGCGGGATGCCAACTGACTCGGCCAAGTTAAAACGTACTTGACGATCTCCTCAGCCTCTTCATTTGTTTCTCCTCTTCGTTCCTTCCTTCCCTCCTTCGCGAGAACGTTTCTCTCCCTCCTTCTTCTCACAAGTTGGTTTCCTCGTCTTTCGCACTTTGGTTTTCCGCTTGCGTCTCTGTTCGACCGAGGGACACGCACTCCGACAGCAGAGAAATAGAGCATTCTAAGAGTAGGTGGAGATTTCCTCGCCAAGCTCCACCTTCATTAGAAGCTCATTGGTTTCGAAACCGCGTCGCGGCCCTTTCAACGCTTTTTACGAGGAACTCTTCAGGGTTGAGCGGACTCGCGACACGCACGCGACCGGTTCCCCGGAATCGTTTTCGAGGAGACAACGTCGCGATCTTCTGCGGGAAACTTTTCTTATTTGCGAAAACACTTTCATTTCTTGTTCCTCCTACTCTTCGAGAAGCCAAATATTGTTCGTTTAACCCCTTGCCGTATCATTTTCATTTCAGCTTCAGTGATTGAAACCGAAAAATGTCGTAGAAGAGAAAAGAAACTTTTATTTCAGTGCTTAAACATTGATTGCAAACGAATCAAATTTGATTCCGTCTAAAAAGAAAGGTGTAACATTCATATTTGGTAGACTTTGTTTAAAATCTTCATCACGAACGTGACTCGTTAAAATACGGCAAGGTGTTACGGGTTGAAATTAAAAAGTGATCGTTTTCTTCTGATTTATTATTAGACTGCGGATCTTTGTGCAAAATAAAAATTGTCTGTATGTATGTAATAAATTGACTTTATCGATGAATAATAAATAATAATTCTGTCTGTTTCAGCCCCACGACAATAGTTAGAAATAGGCAATAGAAATACTTGACGTAGAATTATAAACGGTGGTGTGAGTGGCGAGTGAAAACGAGGTGTGCCAAGTCCATTTAAATCAATTATTTCAGAATTGATCTATAGAACAAAATGTATCAGTTGATTCGAAGTTGTAGAGTTCTTTGCATTAAATTCCAAAAGTGAATTCGTGCGCGCGGTTTTCATGAAAACTGTAGGCGCCGGCGTCACGGTGGTTTCGATTTTCAGGGACACGATGAACCACTCTTTATGCATCCGAACATTGGTCTTCTTCATCGCCGCGGCTTGGCTCTCGTTACACAAGGGTGTCGAATAACAATTTCGCTTTAACGCGAGACCTCTGATCTTTTATCTTGCTGATCGAACCTACCCCGACCTCTTCGAGGTACGCGGCCCCCGACTTCCGCTTCTGATTCGAATTAACAGAAGGATCGAGGCATAAGTCACTACCATTTCCAGAAATTCAACGAAGAAACTCGTTTCGATATTTTCTAGACTAAACGAGAATCTTTGAAATACATTCTCGAAAAAAAGCCAATCGATTGATCATCGAAGAAAATATAGAGTCCCCTGTCAAAATGCATTCCTATGCAAGCTCATAAACTATGCTCGGTTACAAAAGAACGATGGTAAAAAATAGGAGCCAGTTTGGCAAACAAGGGAGCAAGGGAACGAAGTTGGATTTTCCTACGCGGGGACAAACACTGGGGGATTCTACTTTTCTCCCAAAAAGCAAATAGATTTTTGCACTCTTTTGATCGGAGATTATCAATTTTGATCTTTGGGAATTTATTGTAGCTGACGGGTTCAAACGATCTCTTAAGAAATTATAACTTGTGTGCAAAACCTGCCGCCGAAGAAGGTATTTTGCTGGCCATTCTGAAAAGCGAATATATTCCTTTAAACTTAAAGTTGTTTAAACAGTATTGGGCAAAAGAGTAGGCCCTTGCCGAGCAGAGAGCATTAAAAAATATTTTTGCAAATAACGTTGTATACAAGATATGTATACAATGCCTCTCTGTACCGGTGTGAGCCCCCACGCGTTCTAGAATTTCCTGAAAGCCTTTTAGAAGAATATTGTCAAAGGGTTCAATCATCGATTTCCGCATAGAAAAATCGATTTGCCCGGATACATTGGACAGGCCCTTAAAAGCTGGAGAACGGAGTACCGACAGCTGACCGTGTTCTTGTATAGTTCGGCTCGGAGGAAATGTTGCTGGCTCTCGGCAACAATTATATTCCCGGCGATTTTATTTATACGAGGCTTTTACGAGCGCAGTCACTCTTGCTGTCAACCACTCTGGCCCAATAAAACGCGTCTCAGTGCGCGAGAGCTAGCTCGTTCGCTCTCGAGGTCTGCCCGGACCAAATTATTTTCCTCGAAATAAATAGGAAAACAACCGAGGATCGAACGAGCAACGCGGACTCGTCTCGCCAGCGAATAGTCGCATCATTTTCTACGAACCGTGAACTTCTGCCGTCGGTACACGGTTTTCTTGTTTACGTTGATCCGTGGACGACGATGGTTAGCCTACGAAACTTGCGCTATCCTCTGGAACTTGAAACTGAAAATGTCACGTTGACACATTGTTCGTCTTTTGTGATACCTTTTATTCTGAAATTGGAGACTTTCGGACAGGGTATAATGGTAGTAATGAAAAATTGTATGAATAGTAACAATTTCATTATAAATGTTTCAATAAAAGATGGTTGAGAAGCTTTACTTTGAACGTGTCTTTCACAATTATATGATTTTGCAATGACGAATATAGGAATACGATAAAATATGAATCGACAGAGAAATTGAAAAGTTTCTGAAATGTGCTAATGAGCTTCAACGAGGAATTAACTTATTATTCTCACGAATTTGGTGGAATATTCGCGAAAAGCTTTTGTTTCAACGGTGAAAACTTCGTCTCGGAGAGAGCGACGATAAAGTATGTAGCTAAAGTTTCGTTTTTGGTGTTTAAAGTCTGGACGAGACGGACGGGTGCGTCGCGACGCTGTGACACGTACACGTCGCTCGTCGCGCGACGCTCGCTAGAAAATTATGAGTCGAGCCTGTACAGTTTGCTGGTCTTTGCGATCCCCTTTCTCCTCTATACTCTTCTCCGTCTTTCTTCGTCGTCCTTGTTCCCCGTTTCTTTCTGTTACTACCGATCTTCCCGTTTGGAGCTGGTGAATTCGGAATTCTGGGACCTCCGGGTACGCGTTTCTTTCTTAAAATTGAGAATCGAGCATTGTCTCAAATTTCCTGTACATTCACGGCTAATTAATAGCCTTTGCAGATGAATATTATTTCTACAGTACTTTTCGATAGATTGCATGAATCTGGGTATATCCCGTATGAAACAGGACGATGTGTACCGAAGAACTGAATATGGGAATTAAATGAAGGAAACGATTTTGATTTTGCGCGATGGAAAGTGTAATATTATTTGAAAATATTTGTTCCTTGAATAAGAACACAGATGCTTTTTATTATTTAAGTTATTTTAATTCTGCGAGAAGTTATAGTGACCGTATCTGGTAGTGGACGCGTTGATATTCTGCAACGCATGGCAATTTCCGATTCCCGCAGCAAACGGACAAGAAACAAATGTTCAGCGCAGCTGTCTCCTTATTGTCGCAAGCCCTTCAATTGCACGAACAGACTCGAATCTCCAACTTTTGCCAGCGTAACAGTTGCAACGGCGATGAACTGCAGTCGATAAAATCCAAGTGAAAGTGAAATAATCTATCCGTTACAAAATTACGGAATCGTAGAGGTTCGCCAAGGGAAGTAGAGCTCCGAAGAAAGAGAGAACCGAGAGAGGAGGAGAGAGACAGAGGGTCGAGGACCGACATAAGAGAGGCTCGTGTCGAGACTGATCAGTGTCCGACGTTCTGTGAGACGACAGAGGGGTCCTCTCCTGAACCGCAGATGCAGTTTTGACCACCGTGGCGGTGATCGTTCCCTGACAACCCTCAAAATAGCTTCCATATGTGTGTGGCTTCGGGGAAACATCCTCGATGGTATTTTTCATATATTTCCATATTCTCGCGATTGTCCTTTTCTTTCTTCACGGTCCGCGAAACCGTACCCTGCTGCCGACACCCGAGGAACGATCAAGTAGATCCGTATCTGCCGTTCTCGTGCCACCACCTTTCTGCAGTGCATACATTACTTAAACGCTCCTGTCACTGCTCGAAATTTACTCGAGCAAGTTTTTCCTCCCGACGACGCTGCGTTCGTAGATTTTCAGACCCGAGACGTTCATGGTGACGCTGAAATACGTTTAAGTCAAATAGAATTTTTATTTAGCCCTGTACATTATTAAATTATCTGTGTCCCCTTGCGAGCCGATTCTTCAAGTCTTCCCCACTGACGCAGTTTCGTAACATCTACTTGAATAGTTATCGAATACTTGAATGTTAATGATAATCGATCGGAGTGAGCATGTCCTCCGTCCTCTCTTCTCGCATCAAGATGGTCTAGATTCTTCTAGTTTTGTTCAGACTCTTCCGATTTCGTTCAAAAACTATTAAAGAAAGAAATGTCCAAGTAGCTACGGTTTCCTGCGATTGCAGGAAAAATCCGCAAGTCTAGACACAACGCATTGGTTGACCCGTCTTCGTCCCGGTCAGTACTCTAACCGTCGCCCGACGGTGTTTCGTGCGAACATTCCTCGGTCAGTTCTCCTTTCATCGGCCTTAATCGAATGTCTTCACGGTAGCCGATGACCACTGTCCTCGCTTCTCTTCGTGTTCTGGGACAAGTTGCTCTCCTCTCGACGAGAGCCTCCTTGCGAGACTAGATTTAAGGCGTCACGGGACATTAAGCGTCGCGGCGCACCCTTCGGCGGCCCGTAGACAGCCGTCGACGAGTGGTGAATTTTCAAAGAGAATTCGGAAGTCGGCGATCATTGTTGTAAATTCACACGTGTCCGTCGCCGTCGCCGTGACAACTGTCGCTCGTCCGAGACGTGTGACAGAACACCGAATATCGTTCCCGACCACCTTTCAATCGAACAGAAACCGCTCGGCGAGCCTTCCGGGACACTATGAACCGATTGAAACGTATTTAATACACTTCCAAACAAATCTGCACGGTGTATAGAGGACCCGGATTGTGGACAGTCATGTTCGTGACTGTTGAATCGTCGTTGTCGAGTGGTAAGGCATCACGGTGACGATGACGAGCTGTTTTTTCCTGCCAACCCGAACTGTCGCTGCCGGGAAATGGTCCATTGAAACCACGAGCGTGATTGTTCAATTAATTGGACATGTATTAAATACTCCATTCTGTACGCTCGTACATATTAACCCTTCGGCACGAAGAATTTTCAGATATTTTTGTTAGAAAGGCCAGACCATAAACAAAAAGAATATTTATAATTTGATTTTGGTCCAACATGCTCAACTGCAGGGGTGGTGAAAGAGGTTCAAGAAAAATCGCATTTCTCCGGCAGGAGTCAACCGGTGTTCCCCATAGTTAACGAAGGACCAGCCCGGTAATTCGATAACGATTTCGAGGAGAAAAACGAGAAAAGTCGCAAGAGGAAGAAACATATCATCCTTCGGTTTCTACGGTTCGTTCGGGCAATTATAAGGGTCGTGCGTCATTCTCGCCAATTAGCGGCTGAGGAAGCAATGTCGTAGCGGGTGGAAAACCTGCTCCTACAGCGTGCCCATCTCTCTTTCCCACTTTCTGTGGCATTTTTCTTGTTTTGGTGAACGGGAAGATAATTTTACACTGGCCTGTCCCTTTGGTTTGGGGTCTGTTGTCGGTCTTGCCACTCGACACGAAGACAGGCCCGTATGTTCGCGTTCGAATCCTCGTTAACCGATCCGTGAAAAGAGTGCGTGTCTGTTGCTACGTTTCCTTGCGAAGCAAATACGTTCGATCGCGGACACGTAGCGTCCATACTTTCATCTTTAAATAATTTCATTAAACCGAATACATTCGTGTCCTGAAATTCTTTTAATCAGAAAAATTAGAACACAATGGAAAGAGAAGCAAGAGGTAAGTCTAAACTGAAACACAGACGACTAAAATTTGATTTCGACGTGAAAGGGCTTAAGGACTGCGTCTCCTAGACAGACGACACTGGCGCGTGACTGCACACAATCACCACAGTACACTCACACACCGCTAGACCA
>CM052200.1:31733991-31759841 GCA_028455805.1 Lasioglossum figueresi
GCGTGTGTGAGTGATTCGATAACTTCAGCCACTTGTCACGATTGTGTTGGTGGAACTTGTCACAGCCTTACCAGAAACTTACCTGAAAAGGTAAGTTTTTATTTTATATTTATTTTCAGTCATTGAAACATTACCGGCGAAAGTTATGAAAACTTACAACGTTGCTTTGAAGTATAAATAAGAATCAATATAAAGGCAATAAAGATATTAAATAGTAATTTGTTTTGTCTCGCTCACTCCCTTTTAACATCCCACTAACACACCTGCAAGGTGTCTCTAAGGCACCTTTTATGCATTTTTCAGCCTTCTTTTACAAGCCTTTTTAGATGCTTTTCAGGCATCTTTTATGCGCTTTTTAGATAACAAAGAGGCGCCTGAAAGAACCCTAAAAAGACGCTTAAAAGATGCCTGAAAGACCCTTAAAATGAAGAGTAAAAAATACATAAAAGGCCCCCAATAGATGCCTAAAAGATGCCCAGAAAGACGCGTAAAAAGATGCTTAAAAGATGCCTGAAAGATATCTCTTGATGAGGAGTGAAAGATCTTTAAGATGTTAAAAAGACCTGTGAGAGATATCTTTAAGTCACCCAGTTTTGTAACGAAGACGTGTTAAAGACGTAAAAGACATCTGCCAGACGTACTTACGTCTTGCGACAGACTTCTGGCAGATATCTTTGAGATGTGTTTGTGCTATCTGGGTAGTAATCTTATATAACCTTTCTACATAACTATAATGAGAATTTTTCGAAGTAACATTGCAATAAACATTTTATTAGATGAAATTTCTAAATGCGGTTATGGACGTTGGCAGTGTCGATTCCCAGATAGCACCCGGACGTCCGATGTACGTCCACTGCAGGTACGTATCGGACCTATGTACGTCCCAGGGACGTACGAATAATGTCCGTATGTCCGAGATATGTCCCAGATACATCCCAGTAAAGTCCGACAGAGGTCCCAGTTAAAAAAGTGGAACGTACATAGGACGTCCCGTTCGGACCTATTTGGGACGTATCTGGGACTTATCTAGAACTATCTGCCACGTATCTAGGACATATCTGGGACATACGGACGTTATTTGGACATCCCTGGGACGTATGGCTGGACATATTCAGGACCTTAGAAGGACATGTACAGGAACATTAAAATTTAATTTTAATTTTAATGGAATCAAAATTTCATATATTACAAACGCATACTGTTACGGATAGAAACGCATTTCTGTTATTTTTTACGTTTAGACACATGTATGCGAAATAAACACGAAGTATATGTGAAATTGTAAGAGACTAGTGGAAGATGGATATTGTTAGTCGATTGTTATGAAATTATGCATATTTCAAAGTTTAAGCATCCGAATCTCGTTGACACTGGCGACTGTAAAGGTAGTATCGACAGCCACGATAGGCGGCAGCACCGTCGCCTCTCCATTGCTACTCGCGGCTCCGCGACATGCTGCAGAATAATGAGAATTACGCGTCGTAAACGTAAAAGTAAGACTTTTGAAGCAAATAGCCCCCTAGATTGATCTTTTATCTACCGATTTTGACTAATAAGAAACCCCGTCTTTGCATTATTAAGATATCAGGAGTGGAATCCCCGGACCCTTGCAATCTTTGCGTACGTATACGTGGTCTAGCGGTGTCTGAGTGTACTGTGGTGACTGTGTGCAGTCACACGCGAGTGTCGTCTGTCTAGGAGACGCAGTCCTTAAGGAATTGAACAAAAGGGGTCGAACGTGGGGGGTTAAACGGATCGTGTAAGTTCGATCGGAATTATTTAAAAAAGAGAGATAACTATGTTTCAGGGGCCCGGTGTATTGTATACATACCGTGTTACGGGAGTAATCGAGTGATCTGACTCTTTAACGTGAAACCATGGAAAACCACCCTCTACACCCTTTTCTCGTTTAACAGAGCGTGAACCCCGTTACCCGTCGCGCCACCCTCTCGGCCAGAGCCACGCCACCGGTTTTCGAAAGTAAATTATGCATTCACGGTGTTCCATGTTCGCTTACGTTGCCCATTGTAATTTATGTCAAGGGTTGACCACCTCGGCCAACGTGGGAGGGGATATGTACAATGTTGTATATGCGTGCAGAACGAGGAGCGAATTTCGTACTCTGCCCACCTAATTACAGGGTCTTATCACTGGCATTTATCCTGTCGACGTTATCGTTATTACCCTAGCACGTAGTACTTATTATTAGCGGTGAAACGTCGCCGACAGTAGCCACGACATACGAGTGGCAATTTCGGCGACAATGGACAAGCTGCCCGGTCAGACGAAAGTTAACATAAACGGTGGAAGATGTAACGATTGCGGTTGCGCTTGAACTTTTCTATTCAACTGCGATTTCACGAATTTTTGTTGATCTTCTTGGAACACGATTAGAAGGAAAATGGCAAATAACACTGTCCAACGAATTTCAACTTTTTTTGGTTATTTCGATTCCCACCAACATGTTTAAACAATCATAATGCATTAATATTGGATATCACTGTATTCGAGAAAGTCTACAGAATCTTTTTCCGTAAAGAAAAATTCAATAACTTTTATAATAACATCGCAATAATTGTTCAAAGTTGAAAAATCTGTCTATTTTTTTAAACTCAATTTTCTCAAAAACTCTACGTACAGGAGAAAAATCAAGGTCAGATTCGGAATCAGCGCGAAAAACTCTATAAGAAACGCATAGTGGGAATTTAAATAATTTTTGGCTGTTGGACAGTGTAATTGTAACTCAGAATTTATTATAAGGGCTTTTGCTATGACCAGACGGTGGATCTTCATGTAAACTGCGAATCTTTGTGGAAACTAAAATATTTCCAAGTTAATTGTAAGAGGCAGAAGTTTCGCTCGCTCGCTAAAATTTGCTTGTTTGCAAACGCTCGTAGAGTACTTTGCCCGATGATTGAACGTCCACGGTATACGCGAAAAAAGAAAGACTAATGCAGCATTCGACCCGTTAAATTGCACGGTCGACTCTAATGTACAGGCAACTTTCAAGAACGATTTGGTGGGAAACAAACAGGGGGTAAAAAAAAAGGTTTCGAGTCGAGGAAATTTGGCTCGCGGAGCATCGCACGTGCGCCCTCACGAATCTCCTCGCAACAGGCCGTATCGAAGAGGACGAGGTAGCGAAGAAAACGAACTATCTCCCGTGGGAGCTCCTCTCGAATTACGAACACGACGGTCCGGCTTCCGTTACGAAAATAAAGCACGCTCGGGAACCACGTCGCGAACCGTATCAACAGAAGAGCAAACAAGAAGGTGGGCAACGCTCGAAACCGATCCGATCGCGATTTTCTTCGAGGTGGATTAACCCCTTGCCGCGTCATTTTCTTCACAGTTACAGTGATTAAAAGAACAAGAATCCTGTAATGTCGTTCTTAATGTAACAAAGTCGTTAAGGGATGAAATCAAAACATTTTTATTTCGCTTAAAGATCCGCTGTCTATCGATTACAAACGAATCAAATTATATTTCATTTTAAAAGAAAGACGTAATATTCAGATTCGTTAGACTTTGTTCAAAATCTTCATCGCGAGTGCGTCTCATTAAAATACCGCAGAGGGTTGAAACTCTGAGATCCTGAAGTGCATCGCCTCCTGATGCGTTTGCATCTCTCTTCGTTGACTTTCATCGCAATGCACAGACGAATCAGCCAATTCTTAGTAGCACCTCAGGGATGACGCCAAAATTTTCAATGTTTTGCGGACGTTGTCCTCTCGAGTTACGTAAAAAAGGGGAACCATGAATTTCTTGAATGTTTTCATTGTTTTTACCTACCAACGACTCTTCGACGTCTTTCGCGCATTCGAAGATTCGAACAGCATAAATCAGCATCGTGGGAACTGCTTCCGGTGTACAGGAATCTACATTTTAGACACGATCGATTTCTAAAGCTGTAAACTTCGATTCGACCGATACGACGCGCAGTTTCCATTTAGGGAGGCAGTAGACACAGCGAGACATAAATTCCGCCCACGATTATCCGTGACACCCCCGACTGGGCAACTGCCAAGAGTGGTAGCGATGGCAATGGGGCAGAGATATTGTCGGGTAGGATTGACGGAAGGCCGCGTGCACCTCTCTCTCGCTCTCTCTTTCTCTCTCTCTCTCTCTCTCTCTCTCTCTCTCTCTCTCTCTCTCTCTCTCTGTACACTATGCGATGGTGTTCGTGTGAAAACAGGTCACCGAAGAATACAGCCGACGCGTGAGAATAATCCAAATACCCTCGATACGTTATGAAAACGACGGGGCTGAATCGGCGTAGATGTTAGCCACGGTTATCTGTCGATTTACGACCCGTTTGTTTCTTTCGTAATTACGTGGTCCGACCAGCAAATCAGGCTTGGACAGAGGCGCTGAAGAAACCGATCACTTTCTCTCACTGGCTCTGCTTCTCGTGCAAAATAATCATTTGCTACGAATTTTTAGAATTACGATCAATTTGATGTTCGATACCTGATTTGGTTAGTTCATCGAAACATTTCGACGAATAAATGAATATAGGAAATGATAAAATTGTTGATGGCGTTTGTGACGGAGATTGTTGATGAAGAAATTGACTGGGTGAAATATAAAACAATAACAGATTAGAAAAATTTAAGAATGCAGTAACGTTGTATTGAATGCAACAAAATCATTAAGGGATGAAATCAATTTATATTATTACTCCTGCTGGCCGCAATCAATGTAGAACATTTTTACTTTGCATAAAGATCCGCAGTCTATCGATGACTTTGTCGTCATCTCTGTGATTCGAATTTACATTTTGCAAGTTCGACTAAACAATCAACTAATTTTTAGTGTTACGATATAAATTTTATTCGTTTATAATTGCATCGATGACCTTGACGATTTTTTATTCAGGTGATCAACAAATTAGTGTCGCAACAGCAAATGATTGGTGACTTATTGGTATCTTGCAATGACTGCTGAACATTTCTATTTCGCAGAAGAATCCGCAGTTCAAGGATCAAGAACTAGATCCTCAACGGTGTACGTTTTCGGAGGAGCGTGCCAAATGTTCGTGATTGCCCTCTCCCCCTTCAGGCCCTTGGAGAAAGGGCAGGAAGGAAAATCGCACGGGAGGGCAGGATCGGGAAGTAGTCCGTGCTCTCAACGGGAGGTCCGGGGCACAGAAGGATCCAGGACACGATAATGAGCCCTCATTCTCGAGTCAAGCTCGTCATTGTCATCCTCGCCATTCACCGTCGTTGTATCGTATTATCCTAACGTAGAATAGCGCGTGTTACTGTTTTCTCTCTGCCTCATCCACTTCCATGAGCTTTCCCTTGGATCCTCGTTGGTAATCCTTGCGAGCACCTGGATCCGAAGAGATTCGTACCGAGATCCGCGTGAAAATTCGCCTCTAATTGAACAATTTCCCAAGGAGATTGTCGATAATCGTTGGAGTGACCGTTGCACCCGATGCACCTTTTTACGATGAGAATCTACCAGTCACGGGAGAGTCATTTATTTGAAGAAGGAGTTGGCGATGGTGATTATGGTGGTGGATGCTTTGAAAAGGACGACTATTATTCACAGAACGCGATCGATTATCCCGAAAAAATTAAGGGCAATGATTTCGCAACATCTCTTTCGGCAGCATATGGCGTTCCGGGATCGATCGGTGCTCCAAATAAATGACAGGGCTTCGACAGGGAGAAAAGATGCGAAGGGAAAACACTCGGGAATCCGTTTGATGTAAGGTTATTTCATACAGAATTTTCTACATATATCTTTCTGCGACAGCAACGTAAGTAACGAAAGAAATGAAAAATCTGTTCGCAGTTTGATAATAATTTTCTTATGAAAGGCAGAGATTACAATGAAGTACAATACATAATACATTAGGGTATCTAGTATTTAATACTTTCAAATACTGCACTCTTTTTGTAATCAGCGAAGTATCGCGGACCGTAGTTGAATGAAAAATTTGATCTCGCGAGTTTGATCTAATCGCGAGCATCGAATTACGTTCTCGCTGAACGGCGAGGCAGGGGATGCTCCAGAAGGGTGGCAACGTTTTCCAACGTCCGCGGACCCTAATTTCAAGTAAAGGACTTGTCGGCGAAACGGTTTCGCAGATCTTTGGCGGCCACAAAAGCGGCGGGGTTTCCTGAAGAGACTCGAGAGATCGTTCACGGGGGTTGTTTTCAAATACTGTGTACCGGTGTACACCCGGAGATACTATCGACCCCTCTTCAGGCTTTTCACGTTCCTCGAGAGTCTGGACCTCGTTCCTCGATAAAAGGGTTGCGAATCAAAGGTTTCCGCCCCGGAGTCAAACCGGAGGGCTAATTTTCGAGAAGCACCCGAGGCTCGAGGCGAGACCGTCCCCGTGAATTATTGCACCTTTTCCTCGCAGGTGCAACGATATTATCGATTCGGAATCGTTTCGATTAGATGCTGAAGGGTTTGCAGCTCCAAAGAGCCGGCTCCATTGTCCACACTTTCGTTGTTGTGTATATTGTTTCGTTGGAGAGTGCGATCTGTTGCTTGGTGTAAATTGATTCGAGAATGTAAATGGATATTTTACGATACAATGAAGGGGAGGAGGTGCGCAGAAGAAGAATTAAAGTGCATAAGAAGCTTAAGAAGCTTTCGCTTTTTTGCAATCGACTGGAACGTTTAACGTGACGATTCGCGGTTCAAACAGCCTAGCTGTTCGCATGATTCTACGAGTGTTGGTTGTAGATTACGATCGATCAACGTTGGCCGCAGCCCCGAAAGGATTAACGAAGCTCGCAAGTCTGGAACGAGGCATGAATCAGGATTACCACCTGCCAGGATTTACGGCCGCGCTCATTGTTCCGTCACGCGCTACTTTTTGGTCAAGAGGAAAGAACCGATTGCGCGTATGAATATGCAATTTCATCGACGGCTGGTCACGGTCCGAATCGCGCCCCGTTACACACGGAAATGACACGGCACGCACTTATGCGCGTCGCATTATCACGGTTCACTACGGTCTGTCCAACGATCGGACACAATTTCCGTCTGTAATTCAAAGGGGGTTGATTCCAGTCGGGTGAGACACGTTCCACCCCTATATCTGTCTTAATTCTTAATCGGTCGCTGCGTCTACGGTCGCAGTGCCATCGAAATTCCCGATTAGGCGAAGGCGAAGGTCGATCGGGAAGCAAGGGTTGCACGGGTGATTATTTGGAACAGGACTTACAGATTCCAGTGATCTTGAACTATATTTTATCATACATCATGCTTTCCACGAAATCTTCTACGTGAAAAAATGTTTTCACCTTAAAGATAAGACTAATTTTAATAAAAAATTGTCTTCAAATAATTTCGAAAGGAATGGTTTAGAGATTGTATGTGTACAAGGGGGTGGGTTTTAAGAACAATTTATACGTCTCACACACAAGACTATGCTCAACCAAATAAATGTTTGTAGGCACCTCAATAGTGAAGGAATACATCCCCAAAATTTCAAAGAGAATAAACCACCAGATCGACTGAAATAAATTCCCAAAAATTCGTTAATTTCGATCAGCTCCGCCACGTTCCCCCCATATCGGCTTGGAAACGACAATGGTCGATTAGAGCGCCTTGACGAGGGGTGCGTTTCAAATAGACAGCACCCCTTTTGTAGTTTTTGCCTCGGTTGTCTCATCTTCCGACGTGACATGTTTATCTCCTTATAGTCTCCACACGCGTCTCCGCATTTTCACGGATTTACGTTCGAGAATCCAGTATTTTTCGATTCACCCGTATCGCGCGCGCGAGCACGCTCGACAAGAGCGTCGCTCTCTTTTCACCCTTATCACCGAGCTTTCAATAACGGACGTCCATCCAACGATTATCCGTGACTGCTCGGAGCAACGTCGGATTCGATTAACTTTTGTTTAACCGCGCGAAGCGGCTCCATTCAGTCGTCTCGGAGGCGGTGCACAATCGAACGAAGTTGAATGTATAGTTGATATAGTTAACGATCGCCGGACAATGTTATTTGAGGGGGCGACGGCGATCGATGGAAATAATCGTCGCGTACGTTAATAACTCTTTAACGCAGCTGCCCTTATTTTTTTTCGGCCACGGCGCTACGCTGCTCGCGTGCGCATTATTCATGCAGCTGCGTTTTATTTATTATTCTTGATTTCCCTGGTGCTTAGGCCGTTCGAACACCGACGGTGGAAATTTATAATGTCCACTTGTGCCCGTTCTACTCGACGTTGCCGTAATTATGTGCCATATTTCATCGTGATGTCAGACAATCTGAAAAAAATTGGCCTTTGTCTAATCGTAAATCTCGGTTGACAACAATAGAAGAAACAATATCAATTATTTGCGGAAGGAAATTATATTTCGGAATGAAAATTGTTTGCATCGAGAGACTGCAATACACAGAAACCAGAAGGGTTCAAAAGTACGTAAAAAATAGTTATGGCTGCTATAAAATCGTGTTGCGAGGGTTACTCGTTTCAATAATTCGTGAGCAGTTCACCTGCAACGGCAACTAAATTCCGAGAAGTTTTTCAATTCACTTTCGCTCACCTTTCGCAGGAAAATTGTCCGCCACGAATAATTCAAGGATTTATACGGTCTTTATGAAGAGCGACGATCTATGGGGAGGTGTCGATCAAACTTCCGTCTCGTCCGGGGCTCAGGGGAGGATTAGGCTCTCGTGAATATACTTCCGGGGCTCTGCTATATACCCGTCGATTATTTCGTTAACGAGAACGTCGAACGGTCCTGCATTTCGCTCGTGTTTTGCAGAAATCGCCGGACAATGGGGGGCGTACCGTTTAGGAGTTTTCGATCGGCGAACGTGGGAACGCGGAAACTCGAAATACAAACTGCAAAAGAGCAGAGCGAGAGAAATAACGAACAAGGGATAAAATATATAGAGAGAGAGGAAGAAAGATAGAGAAGCTTCTCCCTCTTCTTCCTTCCCGTTCGCCTATTCTTGTAAAAAAATTCCGTCGAATCGCTTCCGGACTCGCGAGCCCGAACAATCGAACGCCGCTCTAATTTGCCGAAGGACCCCTCCGCTCGGGGAAAAACTTCCGAGGAAAAATTGGGGTACGTGTGCCCTTTTTGCGGGTTTTTCATCGCGAAATAAAAAGAAAAAACTATCTCGACGAGGACTCCCCTTATTCCTCGTGTCGAAGCCCGGCGACGAAGTCGTTAGGAAAGCGTGTTTCAAACGCGACTTGTCGAGCTTTTTTCGCCTATTAACCGATGCTTACGGGCACCAGGTGAACCAGGAACTGTTCAATCCTCTTGGGAACACTAGAGAAAGGTGAGCTTTCTATGCGGCTTGTCTGTCATTCTAGTAGACAGTGTTGCAGAAAATGTCTTTTCAAATCGACGTCCATGACGACTGGGTTTGAAGACTTTATCTCGGGACGATTCTTGGACGATTCGATAAAATTTTAATGTAGTTCGATCAAATTTAGTAACTGGGCAATGGATCGTCTCGGAGGAAGTGGGTGTATTTACGGAAATTTATGAGACTGTGGTTCTTTCGACAGAATAAGAATCTCGTCTGTGTTAATTATTACTTCTCTTTAGAATTTTAACGCGCCCGAAATAGTGCAATGATTAGACTGTCGATTCGATGCATTTATGAGAAAAATGGGTACATATCATTTATAGCAGCGGACATGTTAAAAATATTTGAGGACATCAATGTATTAGTTTCAGTTTAATAGGGTGATTAAAAGAAGCATACTATTTTTTATTTGGCATAAAACATTTTTTATTTTGCTTAAAGATTCGCCCACTCTAGTAATGATCGTCTTAAATTCTTCTAATGCTGTTACTCTTTTATATATCCTCAATTTTCTCATAAATGCATCAAATATCCACAGTCTAGAAATCTTAGATTTTCAGAAGACTGTTAGGCAACTGGAATTCAGATTTAGCCGGTTCGAGATTGTTGTCAGGATCGCGATGTACATTAGAAACGGACCCACTCTCGTACAAAGAGAAAGTTCGCTAAGAGAGACCTACCTAATAGTTTGCGTCGAGGGTTCAGGTTCCGATCTGTTTACCCGTGGGTCTTTCTAATCTCTAATCTCGCCGGTTGTTTTCGCCACGGTGGACCTCGAGCACCTCATGGAATTTACCTGGTCACAGAAGTCCAGGTTAAAGACCCTTCGGTCAGGAGAGTTGAGTTATTGTTTTCTCAGCGTTGGCGTAAAAGAAAAATTCGTCAATTGAGAGACGTGGGTGCACTTTGCAAACGAGGAGACGGAAGACGACGTTGCAGAAGAAGGAGGAGAGTGATCCTCGTTCCTGTAGTTAAATATTCTAGTCTAAGAACATCACCCAAGTTATCCTATTTCTAAAATCTCCCCATAATGTACTTATAACTTTGTTTAAATGTAAGGATTCGACTTTGTAAACATATGTGCTAACTATTGTGGTCGCTGATGACCTGGATGTTGATGCCGTCCGTATAAATAAATTAATTAAAAAAGACCTTGGCGGCCAGGTAAAAGCAAGAAAAGAGTATATCGATGTAAACGAAAAATTGCTTTAGTTTGACCAGGGTGCATTTTGCAAACGAAAAAGAAGCGGATGAAGAAATAAAAGAGGAATCGTAAGGCGAAGAGAAAAAGAGGAGAAAAGAAGGAGTTTTGCTGCCGCAATTGCACTTCTTTGTTCAAGCGCGGTTCATCTCGGCACTCGGCCGTTCCATCCGCAGAGCCATTGACTGGGTTTTAATTACGAGTCAAGAGGTCCCTTGTCTCGGGGTTCTTTGTTCCATGGGTTCGGTGCGGGTACGCGTTGCGTTTAAGAATACGCGAACCTAGGGCCGCCTCTAATTATGACCGAGGATATGCGGGGCCTTGTGTTCGCATCGAAATCCGCCAGTAATAATGAAACCGCTTTATTCTCGATAGAAGGGAAAAGGATCCCTGCTCGATATTCTCTCGTGCGCGAGCAAGAACCACCGAGAGCAGCTGTCCCGCATCTAAACGGTTCCAGTTACAACGTTCTTCGACTTTTGTGAGGCTCGCCCGCGACTTCCTCGCGGAACTTCTTTGATCGTTTTACCTCGGCTTTCGCGAGGGAAACGACCGAACCGCACTTTGCCGTCAGAAAGATGGGAATACTTTATGATATCGATACTTTAACTTACTCAGATTTCATCCCCTCAGAGGTTTCCTAGCACTTTCATCAAAGCTAAATCAATTCTTTGATCTGGGAAACTTCAGCCACGAAGATCTCTAGCAGACTACGGATTTTATTCAACGATGTTTAATTCAACGATGTTGTATTATTTTCTTTCAACCTGTTTGCTAGATATTTTTATACCTATCTTTTTAGGTAGAAATAGTTGACGATTTGAACTGGCTGCTAGAAAATGAGGGTAAAAGTCACACAAAAAATTTGCAACGCTACGATCTTGAAGATCCAGGAACAAGAGATCCAGCAAATGATGCAACGCAGAAATACCACTCGGCCAGTATCAGTTTTTTTCACATGATTCTCTAAAGCTTGCGGGGCAAAGATCAACGAGACAGGAGAAGAAAGATCTCCGGTTCGCAGGATGAATATCGATCATCGGGAGAGGAGACACCAGATGTCAGACAGATTCTGAATAGATCTGTCGAGAGGCTCGCGATCGAAGAATAAGCCGAATTCGTGCGAGTAATTGGACCGTGCGCGTTTCTCGAAGAAGATAGGAACAAGAATCGGAGTTTCGAAAAGAGCGAGCGAGAGAGAGAGAGAGAGAATTCCTTGGCACGTGCGGGGGAGTGCACAAAAGAATTCGGCTATTGCCTTGAGACCCCTGTCCGACCGGAGGACGGTTACTCCTATTGAAAGTAACGGCCGGAAGATTGTCGCGTGCCCGACAAAGGTCTCTTCGAGTCCTCGATCTTGTTACCCGGCTTTCCTTCCAACTCATCGACTGCGATTCGCGGTAATTGCTCGAACAGTCTTTTTCTAAATGATTTTCCAACATACACAATTAGGGATCGCAATACCGGACCAAAAATACAATACCGGTATTCGGTATTTTTTTAAACGTTGTACCGGTATACCGGTATTAATACCGGTATTATGAATTTTCATGAAGGTACAAAAACACAGTTGTTTAATAGAAAAAAAACATTAACTAATTTATTGACTTCATATTTTTGAGATGTGATTGTAAAAAACATAATGCATCTATTGAACTGTCGTTGAGCCTCGAACGTATTTTTCTGCACAAATTACCTGCAGTACCGTTAATAATAAGCGATATACTTTCTCTAAATATTTGCCTCGATGTCCTTCATCTTCTAACAACTCGGTCTCTCGTCCGACGGTTTTGGATAAATCTATTTTTTGTATTATTTTTGTATTATCGTTCGTGGCAATTTTTTTATTTATAGCTAATTGTAATTTCTTCTCGAGAGACAATTCTTTTTCGATATTAACATCAACATCGTCTTCAACGAATTCTTCTGGATAGGTTTGCGTTTGGTTTTCATAAATGTTTTTGTGGAAATTGACGACGAACTTAATTAAATTTGACCTTGTTAGCTTCTTTTCTTCCTTTCCGTTTTCTTTTTTAAAGCCGTTATAATTATGTAAATACCTTAAAATATTTCCTAGTTCGCTATGCCTTTCCTGTATACGAATTTTCAAAGCACCGTATAATTCCGCAGACAGTGGCGCGTCCTGATCTTTAAGTGATCGCAACATAAAATTTATTGCTGCATTCGCTGTTAACGAGTTGGAATCGTTCCGACATAATGCTTCCACAGCCAGCTTTTAATATCAAAAATCGTTCCATCGTTAATAATAAACTATTCCAGCGTGTTTTAGAATCTAATATTAGTATAAGTTCTTTTTTTATTTCGGTAAGTATATATTTTTGTAAAACGGCGTTTTTAGTAGGGGAACGTTTAAATATTTTAACAACTTCTCGGATTTTTTTAATTACAGGAAGCAATCCTTGGTAAGTTAATATTTCGTCCTCGTTACTATTATCTTCGTCATATTCAAACGAGGTACTTTCAACAATTGTATGTATTATTATTTTCTTCATTGTCACTCTCTTCAAAATCAGAATCGGAAGTTTCTAAATCCAGAGTATTTGAGCGGCGAACGTATTTCAAATAAGAGTAGATGCCCAAAAAAAATATTTATTATTTATAGCTAATACCGAAAATATATTAGGAGGCAGCACCGTCGCCTCTCCATTGCTACTCGCGGCTCCGCGACATGCTGCAGAATAATGAGAATTACGCGTCGTAAACGTAAAAGTAAGACTTTTGAGGCAAATAGCCCCCTAGATTGATCTTTTATCTACCGATTTAGACTAATAAGAAACCCCGTCTTTGCATTATTAAGATATCAGGAGTGGAATCCCCGGACCCTTGCAATCTTTGCGTACGTATACGTGGTCTAGCGGTGTGTGAGTGTACTGTGGTGACTGTGTGCAGTCAAGCGCTGTGTGCAGTCTCGTCTGTCTAGGAGACGCAGTCCTTAAGGGAGTAGACTCGTTTTTTCCAGGATTGCAAGGATCCGGGATGCGCCTTCTCATTTCTCGATACTGCAAACTCTCATAGAAAAACCCCATCTTAAAAATCTTAAAAAGAAAAATCATTCTTAACATTTTACCTACCGGAAGCCTATTAATAGGATTTTCAATCATTGTGCTGTACCAAAAGAAAGCATAGAAATTTTCTTTTACATTACAATTTTAAATGAAAATATTAGATCATTCCATTGGAAAATGTTTAGCCATGTACCACAGATTTTTCAAAATAATGCGATAATCACCGATCGGTAATGTGTTAAAATATCTCCGACTGCAAAGGGCTAAATTGTTCATTCCGACAACGATGGTTCTAAGAAACGAGATCCTACTGATTTCACGAAAAAATCGAATTTTCGGATTAATTCCGGCTATTTGATGGGAACGGCACATTATGCTGTTGCATAAAAGACCCGAGGGTGGACTAGAATATCTCCCAGTTTAAAAACGATTGTACCCAGTCTAGAACGATGGGGCAATGACGCAACGAGCGAAGAGAGTTGCAACTCGGAGATCCTATCCTCAAGATTGCCCCTTTATTGGTACTTGAAAAATGGTAAAACCCGAATAATTTCAAAAGGATTGGTTCAATAAACCGTTTGGAATAAATTTCCAAAAATTAGTTAATTTCACAATGAGGGGGTGATCTGAAATGACCGAATTTTCGGATCATTTCCGCCAATTTGATGGAAATGGCACATTGTGCTGTTGCATGAAAGAACCGAGGGTGGACTAGAATATCTCCTAGTTTAGAAACAATTGTACCCAGTCTAGAACGATGGAGCAATGGTTCAACGAGCGAAGAGAGTTGCAACTGGGAGATCCTATCCTCAAGATTGCCTCTTTATTGGTACTTGAAAAATGGTAAAATCCGAATAATTTCAAAAGGATTGGTTCGACACATCGTATGAGATAAACTTCTAAGAATTAGTTAATTTCACAATGAGGGGGTGATCTGAAATGACCGAATTTTCGGATCAATTCCGGCAATTTGATGGAAATGGCACATTGTGCTGTTGCATGAAAGAACCGAGGGTGGACTAGAATATCTCCTAGTTTAGAAACAATTGTACCCAGTCTAGAACGATGGAGCAATGGTGCAACGAGCGAAGAGAGTTGCAACTGGGAGATCCTATCCTCAAGATTGCCCCTTTATTGGTACTTGAAAAATGGTAAAACCCGAATAATTTCAAAAGGATTGGTTCAATAAACCGTTTGGAATAAATTTCCAAAAATTAGTTAATTTCACAATGAGGGGGTGATCTGAAATAACCGAATTTTCGGATCAATTCCGGCAATTTGATGGAAACGGCTCGTTGTGTTGTTGCATAAAGGATTGAAGCAGGGTCTGGACTATAATAGCCCCTGATCTCTGGAAACGATTGTATAGTTTGCAACGATGGGTGCAACGACTGGAGGAGTCTGTAGAGAGTGCAAGGATCTCTGTTGCAACTCTGTGGAAGATGGTATCCTGAGGATCGTCCCGTTATCGTCGACTAGCATTCCGATCGGCGAAGATCCTGTACACCCACCGGCACACACCGGCACACACCGGCAATCATCGAGCGTCCACCTGGGGCGAATGGAGTGGCTAGCGTGGTCAGGTCACCGGGTTCGAAGAGTAGAGGGGATATAGGTATGGTACGGAGAGTATAGAGCAAGAGAGGGCCAGTCTCTCCCGTTCCGTGGGCTCACCTAGGGACCCTTTTTCCTACATAAGGCCCGCGCGACTCACCCCACCACGTCGGTAGGGAACCGGCGACCATTCAAGTGCCACGTTCCCGACACCTTTCTGTGCGGTGCGCACCTTTGCGTGTTCAGTTCGCAATCGGTTGTCTCACGAATCGGACCTCGTTGCTGTTCGCTCTGCTAACTGCTAGTTGCTAGTTGCTAACTCTCTGGTTCTTGTGACCGGGTCCGCGAATTATGTGCCATCACGTTGATCGAACCTGTGATCGGGATTGTGACTGATACGCGGTTTATCGACATTTTTTGGATGTACTTGCACCGAACCCTCATCAAGGACACGCAGTAAGTAGATACGTATACGTATAGCGTAGTCTGTTCGGTTGACCAGGTACCGGTTCCATGCCGCGGAGATATTCGGAGAAACGGTCCTCTCTTCGCAACCGGCCGAACTTGAAGCGCGCCTAATCTCTTTCGACAAACCGGTTAGGTCTAGAGTCGATGTATGGTTGTAACGTCGGTCTCCGCGTGGAATCGCAATAACGAATTCCGTCGGCGATCGTTCGCATTAACTATCTTAAATTGAATGTGAAAAGAGAATTCTAGTCGCAGTGGTGTAAAGTTTCTGAAGAAGGAATCGAGTAGTTGAATGTTGCTCCGGAGGTAAGCCGAAGAGCCTGTTTACTTTGGACTGTTGAAAAAGGATCGATGACGTTCCTCTGTTCTTAGTAGAATTCGTTGTTTGTTAGTTGTTGTATTAAAATTTGTAACTCCGAGGAGGCGTTAACAATTGCTACACCATTATTAGAAATATTGTTTGCATTTCACGAATTACTATTGTTACCACTAGGTCGGAAGGAATATCTTCGTTTTGGAGTTGAAACAGCTTCGAGGGCGAAAGGTTAATATGGACGAGAGGTTGCACGCGAATTGCACAGAATGATAATTGCAAAAGTTTAATCGAAACACGAATGCTTCGGTGACGTTGTTCGCGTGCTTAATACGTAGAATATTTTATGAGCAAGACAAAACGTGGAAACGAGTTCATTCCATTGCATTATACGAGGATCCATTGTACATTTACTGTTACAGAAGAAACATATAATACAAGTCGTTCTGAACCTTTGCAATGTTACCGTGTAATACAATTCTATAATACTAATTGCGCCATAAATAAATACACGCAAAACGGAACAGGGCATACGCGTAACAAAAATATTCGAAAGTAGATGGAACTTCTGAATTTCGGAGTGAAATTCACTTCGAGTGTTTACAGTATGAAAATGAACGCTCACATATCATCGCTGTGCTCGAAGTTCTCATTCCTAAGTTCGACACAGGGCGAATTTACCGCGCTCGTTTCACGAACGCGTATTTCGTGTTCGGCTGCAATCGATGCTCGCTGTTCGAACGGCTAATGCATAACTTGAAATCAATCGAAGGGCGTTCCGGTGTAACCGCACCGGTATCAGCCAGGTCTTGAATTGTTAACGACTCGAGTCGATGCTCGTCCCTCTCCGAGGCTGGCCGGATCGTTTCACGTCTCAATTCTTTTCGGGATCTCTCTTCGTTTACTTTTCCTCGATCGATCAACGCCTCTCGCCGCGTAAAACTGGGCGAAACTTCGGATCGGACGATTCCCCAACGTAGTTGACTGTTTTAGAGCTTGGTGGTTGAGTTACCTAATTGTTTTTAACACAATTCGCTTTGACATTTACTCGAGGGGCCTCGGAAATTACAAACACGGTCCTGGTGTGCCAAGTGGGCGTGGCTTAGCCGCCCACCACGACACCGTCGAGGCAATCTTCGGGAATTACGTGAAAGCGATGGGTAATTTCGATGATTGGTTGAACAATAGTCCTTGTTTTTCTCTGTCGAACGTTGGAAGGTAGTGTAATTGTAAAGTTAGGATAAGGGGAGGAAAAAGGAAGGTGGCACATCTGCCGAAGGAGGGGGAAGGACGGAGGATCGAGAACGAAGGTCGAAAGGGAAACGGATAAGGAGCGCAGAGGGAAAAAATCTGAAAGGGACTGGTAACGAAGGAGCCAGTCTGCCAGAGGCTGGTCTCGTCGTGGGTCCTATACAAACTTTCCTGTCAAAGTTGGAAGGACTACGGTGGGTCCACCTCGGTGGAACCTTTTTTTCGAGGATCCCTCCATTTAAATGGCCAGGCGTTTGTTCGACCAGGACTCGTTTCACTCTATTGTTCCTGTCTTATTTTTCAGGCGCGTCCTGAATGTCCGCAAGCACCCTTGCCTTAACTTGCCCCTGAGGAAAGGGTAGAAGCTAGCCCGAAAAACGTGCAATGCGACTTCCTTTATAATTCGCAAATTTCCAGTTTCATTTCAATCGGTCTATTCTAAGAATGGCCGTTTACGCACAGTATCGCAGCCTTTTTATCCGTTCAACCCCTGCCTTGTCGAGTCAGTCGTGGAGATTTTCCACAGTATCTACTTAATATTAATGTTATTCGCTTCTTTTGAGTCGGAGTTCAATTTTTTTGTAGGCAATGATTAGTTACCGGACCATGCGTAGATATGAAAGGAATAAACATTTTCTGTATCGTATAAAAATTTTGGTATATCATTGTCAACTTATTATAATTATTCCAAGAAGCATTTTTACCTAATTTCTGTTTTTTTAAATTGTTTTGGTTACCATTCGTCATACAATATCAGCTTTCAAATAAATTTTGTTTAACCCCTTTGCAGCATGTCGGGGTGTACTTACAAATTGGTAAAGTTTCGTTAATTCGCACACAATTTTGTGGAAACGATATAAACATAGCAATTCAATGAACATAAGGAGAGGGCTGAGGATTGTTCGATGACCCTTACGACGGCGACATCCAGCTAGGAATTTAATCGATATACAATTATCTCGAAACGCCACAAACATAGCAGTTCTTATTCGTACAATAAGAATGTTAAAGTGTGTGCGAAGACTTTTGACCAACTGTACAAAGAAAGACTGTCGGTGCCTCTGATATTTGCAACTTAAATTTCACCCAGCCAGGAATTCAGATACAATTTCATATAAATACTATAAACGTAGCAATTGTATGAGCACAACAGAGGGGTTGAGGGTCGTACATAGACTTTCGATTATACAATGAGGCTGGCAGCCCTTCCGATTTGCAACTTAAATTTCGGTTTACCAGTGCATACTCGGTGTTCGCAACACTGGTGGAAGTTTTTCAACGGCCTGGGAATAAGGAGCAGGAGGAGAAACTACGAAACGGCTGGGGACAGGTGTGCTCCAAATAGGCGCGGGCTTGAAAGTCTGTCTCTCGGTGTTTCCTCTGGGTCCGAGTTTCCTGTCCCTGCTCTCCGGATCTCCCCGGGTTTCGATTCCTCGACGTTGTATCCCGCGTTCCGTTGCCGAAAACCGTGCTGCGAGCAACCAGAACCCGATGAATGCGCGTTTGATTGTCCTCGGCTTTTGGGCTCTCTTGTGAAATCCCTCCGTTTTTCTCCCTCCTCGACTCGTATGTCTGCTCGTCTCACCTTGCTCGTTTCTCGCCCCTAGGCTCGTCGTACTCGACGAGACACGCGGTACCATTCCAAGCGAGAAAGAGGGAGAGAGAGAAACAGAGAAAGAAAAGCGGCAAAGGTGTGTGCGCGCCCGGGGTCAATCCAATATAAATCAGAACCGAGTCTCCGAGTGTAAGTTGGAGAGAGAAGCTCTAAAGGAGCCGAAGAAAGACGGCGAAACGGACCTGAAGGGGAGGAGGGTTTTTCGCCACGATGAATAGACTATTTTTAGGGACCACTCGCGGTCTGTACACAGCCCTGTACAACTCCTCGTCCGTGTAGACTACAAGCTTGCAGGACTTTCACTGTGTGCGCTGCCTCGAGACGACGTTTTCAAAAGGGATTAGGTACGAAGTGCTCACCTGCCCTCCCCCTAGACCACTTCCTCCCAGCCTCCTTGGGGCCCACGAATCTCTCGGTTCTCCAGGAAACTTGCCAAGACTCCTTTTCTTCTCCTAGGCGTCTTTTCTATTCTATCCTCTATTTTCTATCCGCGATCCGACGTGCGATCTTCAGCTTCGATCGTTCACTGTGCACGGAGAGTATATTTATTATCAGTCCGCGGATTTGGTGTATTTACAAGAAAAACGAATAGGTGCGATTTGAAATAATAGTAAGGATACAAGAATTCTTCAGAAAGTCGACGGAGGGTTAACCATGCGCGCAACAGAAAACACATTCCTCGGATTGCGAACTGTTGAAAAAACGTTCTGCGAACGGATCGATCGTGGTGCACTTAAAATCCTTCGTTTTGCAAGAAATCGAATGATCAGCAGGAAAATTCAGGGAGTGGTTAATAAGCGCAGCTGTGCAGGGTTTCGATGTCGTAATTATTGGCCCACGATAAATCCCGAGTCCTTGGCCGGCACCAGGTTTAGAAAGGGGGACGGCGGTGGTCCACCTGTGAACCTTATCGTTCCATCTAACGATCTCCGGTCTATGTATCCAACCGACAAATGGCCACCGTCGATGCTCGGGAGAGAGAGAGAGAGACAGAGAACGAGGGAAAAAGGACGACAAGCTTGGAACCTGCGTGCGTTACGAGCTGAGCGGGAGGAAGCAAGTGCAAACGAAGGGTTGGCCTGTGTGCTCGCGCGAGAAACGTTAAACTGCACCGTCGATTTACGCTCGGACCCTTTTAACGGCCTTCAAACGCAATCCGCGCGCGTTCAACTTCGCTGCAGCCTTTCAATTAGCCGTGCCCCGGTAATCGTTCACCGTGACGTCTAGGAGACATCCCTGCGAACGGACGTCCGATCGCGATGCACATTTACCTAGCGAACTCTTCAGTTCGCAGAGTTTTGCTTCGCCGATCAGGCATTCTTTAAGCTGACACAACTTTCCTGAAACTCCACCAGATAACCTGAAGCTTTTCGAAATATCAGAGGAACTAATTTATCGCACAATGCGTCAAGGGACTTCTAAAAAAATTGCGAAGGAAAAGATTGCGGATTTTTATGCGAAATAAAAATTTCTCGAATTCATTCCAATAAGTCACAGATGACAATTACATTTTTTAAACTCTTCTGATACGTTCGCTATTCTATGTTTCACCTATTAATTTTTATCATAAATGCGTACAATCCGTAGACTACTTTTATCCGCAAGCTTGTAGAACGCTGGGAGACAATCGTGGAAAATGGTGCTGATTTATTTTCAACTTTGAGCCAGAATTTTTACAGCCATTCAATGATTGCTATGCAAAATGCGAATGGTTCTGCTCCTGCACAGGATCGGAACAGTTCGGCTTATTGACTCTGACCCTTCAGGACGTGTCTTCTTTCGGTGCGTCGAGCAGCAAGTGCAAAACGACGATATTAAATCGTCCCAAGTCCTCGTTTCCCATTCGAACGCGACCGTATCCGTTTTATAGCGTGTAAAATATCTGCGCGGGGGTCGAGGGACACGATCCTGTGTCCCAGAACCGAAAAGGGGGGCTGAGATCCAGGTTCCCCCGATCGGGTTCAATCCATTTTGGGTCTCCCTTTGCCTTGTCAGATCCCGCGAAGGACGAGTCAGGATCGAGCCCCGCAGTCCTTCGGCCGAAGAAAGAAATAAAATAGGGCGACGGTTGAAGATTTTAACATGCTTGCGAAAGCAGCATACCCGACCTACAAGACCCCCCGATTTTTTAATGTATTCCGTGAAAGCTGTTTTTAACGACCGAGTCCCGGGGGATGAGAAGTCCAACCAACCCTTCTAGAAGACGACTCGCATCCCCTATTAGCGTTTATTAAAACTTGGGAATTTCTTTTCCGTCTCTCTCGTCGACGGGGTTTGTCTTATTGTACGAAATTAAAGGTCCAACTATCGTGAAACATCGATACACGCATTTACACCCGTCGTAATATATACAGTGTAATTTATGAAATAAAAAGTAAATTGCTATATTTTCAGTTTTGAATATACATGAGCGTACTGCACCATATACGGGGCGACTGGTTCCCAGCGAACCTTACATAAATTAATTTTTTAAAGCGCCCTTAATTATCTCTATAATGAAAATTCCAATATATTCAGACTGAGCTGGTTTCGGGTCTAAGTGGGTTAAGGGCGAACATGAAAATAAATTCAGTAAACGGAACTTTATTAGCATCTACAAAACGTACGAAGATCGAAAAAGTGAATGAAATAATAAATTTTGTTCGTGTGTAATCAACAGAATTATAATTATAACCAGTCTTCGGATTTCGTTCATTTATAACAAAAATGGGTAAGTCCAATTAGAAAAAGTTTACAGGTTAAGAGAATTTAGAAACGCCGATGTATTATTTCCAACCTACTAAAATAATTTTAAAAAGTGAAGAACTTTTTCATTGGCTCCTGTGTCGAAAATTTTTATTTTGCACGAAGATGCGCAGCCTAATTATAACTGTTCGAATATAAATACAAGCGAATGTTCTCTATGGTTGTTGTTTCGTGCAATCGATGCCAGCAACTTTTATTTCGCATAAAGATCTACCGACATTCCCCAACCGCAGCAGTTAATTAGTTATACTGTTAGATTGTACACTGTGTTTTCTCATTACGTTTAGCCAGACAATTTGTGCGGCTAGATAAACGTGCAAGGGTTCAAACTGCTGACAATAGAAAACGAGAAGAAAAGAGAGTAATGGCTAGATCGTGTTCAAAGGGAGAATCGAGCCAGCAATAGAATTTACCGCCAGCATCATCGGTCGCGCGATTAATTTGCGTGAAACGCGCAACAGAAGCATCGCGAAAACCGCCGGGCACAATGCGATTATTCACGGCCCGAGGAGAAGAAAGAAGAAACCATTAACGGTCTCGATTTGCCTCCTCGAGGGTAACCCCGAAGAAAACAAGAAACACCATGGATCTTAGCACGAGCTTCGCCCGTGGACCAGCCCCATTCCACGCTTGAAGGGAGATCCACGGAAGAGACCGATCTCTAATTCGGCTCTGTGTGATCGAGAACGATCTCTGGAGCGAAAGAGAGCAGGTGAGGGCATCGACTATGCATCTCTTTCTGTCTCTTTCTGTTTAGACATAAAGGAGAACGATCATTACTAGACTGCGGATGTTTATGCAATTTTTGTAGAGAAATTCTAAGAAAGTGGTATCAGCTAAAATTCTATTTTAATCGGTAATGGTATTTGTAAATCCGAAATAAATAAAAGCTAATTTCTGTTGAATTTAGTACTCCAGCAGACTATCGATTGACTATTAAAGAGTGTAATAAATTCGTGATTGGTTCCTGTGAATTGCAGTAATTTAATTCTTGCTCAGGCAGCGAGCGTGTTGGGGTCATTGAAAACCACCCGAAAAACGCAATGGAAGTGCAACGAACTATTTTTACAGTATCATTTACACCTTCTACTTGATACGAATCTAAGTCTCTGGTGCGAAACTCGAGGGAATACATCAGGAAATTTTTTTTAATGAACTGTAACACGGTAGGGCTAAATGGATCAAGCGAGGGGAACGGCTGTGTTATTCGATTAGATACCGTTTCCTCGGGTGTTGTCGAATATAAAGGACTGCTTGCAAGAATCCACTGTGCATTGAACCGGTTTAGGCGACGTATCGCCGTAATCTGCGGACGATTCGCAGGCCGAGTGTACTGGCCGAAAGTTTGCAGAATGATTTTTCTCACGGTGCCGGTGGCGCCGAAAGTAGTTTCGCGGCTCGAAGGACACACGGAGGGAAGTGAATGGTCTCTCTCTCTTTGGAGGGAAGGGTCGTGGAAAGAATAGAATACGTTAAAAGAGGAGGACGGGTGAAATAAGCTTAGATAGCGATCGTCTCGTTTGTGACGGTGCTTCGACACCGAGCTCTCTCTTTCTTTCTCTCTGCTTCAAGCCTCGAGGTCTCGTGCTCTGCGAGACCAGATGGAAAGCACGGTGCAACACGGCCGGCTTCCACCATATGGGCAGGTGCCCATACTGTTTTAAAAGAGCCACCGCGTGTATGCACGGACATGCGACAGCGAAAATGCCTCGTGTGCGTGCTTGGAAACGCGTCGGTGCGCTGGCGACTTGCTAGTTTGCGGGAATGTGTACGTTTTGCGTGCACACAACTACGAAAAGTAGCGTCGAAACGGTGGCTACGTGAACGCGCGTGAAAAAGTGCGTGTTTCGGGACAAGAACGCGTGCGCGGCATGGTAACAGCTTGTATGCAAATGAATGCATTTTTATACCTACTTCTCAATGCAACTCGTTCAGCCCCCCTAAGGAACCGTTAAAAGTGAAAACCTGCTACTACTACTGCTGCTGTTAGCATTGCTACTGCTCTGGTGCTTTTGTTGCTGATGGGACCCAGAGCTTTCTCTACCTGTTTCCCGCGAAAATGTCTACCCTTTCAAGACAAGTCGCGCCCGTCAAACGCTATAGTTCGGCGAGAATTATGAAGATGCGCTAGAGTAATAGACAACTCTTACACGATCCCTCTGATATTGCCTTTATGTTAATTGCTTATTTTGTTATTGCTTATCTTCTAATTATTCAAATTATAAAGATGCTTTCATTAGAAATTATCCAATCAATTTCTATTTGTTCGAGCACGTATTATTATAAAAATTGTGAAGAATCTAAACAAATTCGGTCTTGTAATTTTTATAGAACGATATATATCCGACACATTTTGTACCCGGTACGGTTAGCGTTAAAGAATTTTCGCGTGATCGTTTGATCTTCGAAATTGTAGCGACATCACGAGACAAAGTGTTGTACATGTTTTTAGAAATTAATTAACCCTAAAGGAAAATTTATATGTTTTTGTATGGCTACATTTCTTTGAATGTTTAAACGTTGATTGCAAACGAATCAAATTTTATTTCATCTAGAAAGAAAGGCATAACATTCATATTTGTCAGACTTAAAATACGTCAAGGAGTTAATAGAGAAAAAATCAATCAAATTCGGCGTGCCTAATCGAATCAACGATTACACGGACCAGCGATCATCGGTCACTTGTCACCGGCAGTGCTCGTTCATGTTTCCTCTCCGTTGACCAGAACTTCTGACCAGAGAAATTACGTGAACGGCCGAGGCCGCAGGAATCGCGGGCCCGTTTAGCCCGTCGAAGGCAAGTGTTAAGTCGTGAAACCGACTCAGGTGTGTAGGGTGTTTCACCTGTTTCGTCTGTTTCGTCTGTATCGTCTGTTTCGCTGTTTCCCGTATGCCGCGACAGGTGCTCCAACCCGATAGGTATGTTTCGTCACCGACTCCTTTTCTGTTATTCTACTCTCGTTCGCTTCCTCTTTTTTGTCATTCCCGGGGACCGGCACGTAATTTAAAAGCGGACACGATGGTGTTTCGTTGGCTGGGCCCCGCAGGACCCATGGAAGTGCCCGGGGACTCATGGGAAATTGTCGAGACCCTAACTCTTATCGCAAGACGATCGTCGTGGGCCAAAAAAGGATATGGGCACCCTTTAAAACGGAATAACTTCCGTTAAACCATTAAGGTGTTAGGACTGATGCGTAGAACAATTTCGAAAAAAGAAAGAACAGTTGAAATTGTGAAGAAGATGTCCCTTTTTACGAAAATATTGTTTTCATTATTAAATATGTTGGTATCTGATCAACTACTAAACGTGTAAGTGTTGTACGAGGTATTGTATCAATTTCAGATCCACAAAATGAAAGAAATCATATAGAATGGAATAATTCCGCAGTCTTTTTCTAAAAGAAAAGAAAATTTATAAAATTAATTTGGCTGTCTTTAAATGAATTGTAGGATCGCGTCCCACGATTGTCGTGTTAATTGTTAAGGGAAATAGTTAGGGCGTCGAAGAAAATCGATTGAAGTCTGTATGAGGAGAACGTGCGCAAGTAAGTCTCGCTGCCGTGCTTACGGTCCCGGTTTTCTTTCTGCCGACAGAGATGCTGAAGTGGACGGTTTCGAGATCGTTGTCAGCGAACAGCTCGACGCCTCACGGTCCACCTAGCCTGAACAAGGCGCCCCGCAGACCTTTTCGGGACTTGTCGAACACGCCTCCCGCAGCTGGAACCAAAACCCGGAATATTCCCGGTCAGACCGTCGAAAACGTCTCGGCGAGGACCACGCCAGCTCGTCGAAGGAGATGCAGGAGCCATGGCAGCGATCTGAGAACCTATTTCCAGGTATTTCACAGCTTTCCATCTACCTGGACCGAAAACCCAACGACCGAAACCGAAAAACCACCGACCAAGACGCTGGATCTCTTCGATCCTTCAAGAGGCCGATGTTTTTGACGATTTAGCATGGCTAGATTTATTCAAATTCTCATGCGTCGATGCTATATTTGCATAAAGTAGAACTTTGATTATCCGGAACTGAATTCTTTATCGTCTGAATATTCTTAAGAAAGAAATAGTTCGATTTAACTCTCAAACAATCATCACCCAATTATTCAATTTCTAGCGATTAACTAAAATGAATATAAATATATATATATACAGGGTGGGGCAGTAACTATTAGCACCTCAGATATCTTTGAAACTATAAGTTTCACAGAAATATTTGCTGAAACAAAATTGCACAGTAAGAAGGTGGCCATCCGGTGGCGATAGTAGTTTTTTTGCAGGTGGACGTACTTTGGACATTTGAAGGTCACCTCCATTTTTTTTAATGGATCGGTATGTTTTGGCTTCCGTATCACGATAGAGGATCTTAAAACG
>CM052200.1:31759941-31813545 GCA_028455805.1 Lasioglossum figueresi
TTCAAAGATATCTGAGGTGCTAATAGTTACTGCCCCACCCTGTATATATATCTTCTCCTTTCTCCGCTTTTCCTCCTCACGCTGCTTTTACACTAACTTTATATACTTCTACCTTAAAAACTATCTTGTTTTATTATATTTCTTGTTTCATTATAAATATATGAGTAACATAAATAGACAGCGGATTTTAGCGACAATTCGATTACCACGGGTAATCGAGGTTCTACTATATTTTTCAATTTCTTTGAGAGCAACGTTGATCTTGAAGAACTCTCTGAAGAAACTCCCTTGAGTTAAGGAAGAACTGTGTACAATATCAGTTCGCAACGTGAGTACTAGTGGGAATTACGATTCGCAAGGACTAGTATATAGGGTGTCCCACGTAACACTTTTCACGATTTTTTAAGTATTAGGTTGTCGCAAAAGTTTCTATCGGAATGTGATCCTTTAATATTGCTAAACAAATATTAGGTTGTCCCAAAAGTTGGTCTTCGATTCATGCACATAATGCAAATTCATATTAGGAAGTACTAAAACATTAACATCACAGATTATCGCATCGTTTGTATTTGTTTAGCATTAAATTTAACATTAACGGAACACATTCCGAAAGAAGCTTTCGGGGCAATCTCATATTTTGTTGTCAGATTATCGCAAATACTTGAAAAATCGTGAAAAGTGTTACGTGGGACACCCTGTATATATCTAGGTCAGACTCTGAAGAATCAACGAGTACAAGTTCGGGGATGAAATAAAGTTCAAGGGTGAAATAAAGGTGAAGGATGAAGTCGAGTCCGCAGAAGAGTGTACCAACAAATGGTGACCTCACTGTCAAATTTCGCGAGTGAATCGTCGATGTTGCAGGGTCGTTGGAAAGAGACTTTTGACATGAATATCTTGTTGCAGGCCACGAAGCCTACTTTGCGTCCTAACAAGCGTCAGTCGATGTCACGGCAGCCGGAGAAGTCATCGGTCACGGAGAGCTTTTATCAGAGCACGCCTCGGGTCGACACTGACATCGGTCCGCTGACTTTGTTCCCCGGGGGAACCGTTGGCAAATGTTCGACAGCGTTCACACTGCCGACGGACCCAGCGCTGTTCATGAAGACCAGGCCGAAAAGTTTCCAGAGCGACAACGAGCTGCCACAAAACATCGTGAACGAAGCTCGAGCGAACTTGCAGTCTCACGTCTCCGATTTCTTCCAACAAATATCGATGGCTACCAGTCCTGAAGACGTGATGGAGGCCGACTCGGTTCCTCTGGCGAAGAATAAGCTACCGTGCTCGCCGAGCGAAGAGCCGAAGACTAAATTTCCAGGATGTGCGAAGATGACTTATCTACCGAAGCTAGCTAGGATCACGAAGATCCATGCAAGGTGTAAAACACCTTATCATAACAAGAACGGGCAGGCTGCTGCGAGTTCTTTCAAAGCCAAGAGTCACGGCCAAACACCGCTGGCCGGGAAACTCTCGAACTTGGCTATTGACCAGGATCTCCCTAAATTCGAAAATATGGACAACACCGTGACGGAAGTCATCAACAGGTAAGGTCGTTTGCAGCTGCCATGCTGGACGCGTTTCTGTCGGCGATTATGAAAATAATTTAAGGGGGTAGACTCGTTTTTCCAGGACTGCAACGATGCGGGACGCGCCTTCCGATTTCTCGATAATGCAAAGATGGGGGTTCTCGGTAGTCCAAAAAGCTAGATAAAAGATCAATCTAGGCCGCGATCGCCCTCAAAAGTTCTATTTTTACATTTACGAGACGTAATCTGTATTATTCGGCAGCATGTAGCTGTCACAGCTTTACAGTAAAAATCAATTCGTTACTCTAATTGACATTTGTATCTGTGCAATGACCATCCGCATTGCTACCGATACAGTAAAGTCCTTTGAATTTCATTCTGACCTTCTCTATGTTCGGACTCTCCTTTGAAGTAACAAAAATACGATCGCAACACCAGGATTACTGTCCTCCAAAAACACGGCTGTTGGACAGTAAACCCGACTTTACTGTACATTGAACTGTGAACACAATTTCGAAGGTTGTTAAGTAAACGCATCGATATGATCGAATTAGGGAGCAGGAGCTGAACTTCTCCGGTAAGACGGTGGCCGAGATCCTCCTGGGTGATGCAGAGGAAAGGAAGAAGGTCCTGGAAGGCGATCGCGATGAGGAAACCCTGGTGAAGTCGGAGCACACGTACGAGACGATCGATGAACAAGAAGAGATCGTCGCGGACAAGACGACGTGCCACAACGACAGTTCGGTATCCTCGGCGAGTCAATTGTTAGAGGATCCTTCGCCGATGTCTTGGGCGTTCACCTCGCCGCCTGACGAGCTGGATGGAGAGTTTACCTTGAAGAGGCAACGCGGTATTCGAAGAAAGCGTCATCGGAAAGACAACGAAAAGATGTACGAGGGAAAACGAGCCAGAAGACGATTGTCCAGTGGTAGTCCATCAACCAGTGTGAAGTCCGAACTTCCTCAAACGGGTCTGATGGAAGCTGTGAACCCAAACGTGAAGAAGCTAGCTCTAGAAACGGACCTGGACTCGACTCTAGACGAAAAATACGAGTTCGCTGTGAAACCGTTGTTCAATGATCTAGATGGTCCTCCGAAGGATGAAGATCTCGGAAGGAAAGCTGGTTCTTGGGATCTGGACAGTCCAAAATCCACTGGTACAGATGATTTTCAGAGCTCCAAATCGTTTCCTAATTCTGTGTCCAACACGCCCGAAGCGCCGTTGGTAGCTACCGTCAGAAGATGCTTGAAATTCAGCCCGGAGAGCGAGCTGCCGAGACCTAACTGTCATGGATCCATCGAAATCGAGTATTCTGTTGTCGGTGATCAGATACATGTCAGAGGTGAGCATGTTTTTCCTTCTACATTTTGCTATCTGCCGATCTTTTCTAGGTTCGCTGATTCTAAACGCGATTGGTAAACGTCCTATAGTCGTCTAAAGAAAATGAGATTCATTCTATATGCGTTGCCATTGAAAATTATAACGCATGTTGCGATACTAAAAATTATTTTAATATTTGGTAATCGGGTAACAAAACCTTCGAGTAATTCAATTGGAGCGTAGACTAGTGTCCTCGCTACATCAGTCTTCCGAACCAGTTCTTCAAAATAAAAGTTTTGGATAATGACGATGTGGTCTACTCTAGTCGAAAGCAATTGTCTTCCCGCTTCCTCAAGACAGAGGATCGTCAGAATTGTTTCTATTCGAATAACGAGGATATGTAATCTACTCTAGTCGAAAATTTCGGTTCTCCACAACGGTGCTGCGAATTGTTTCCACTTAGATGACGAGGATGTAGTCTACGAATTCCTCGAAACGTTCTCCGCAATGTCTCCCCGGAATGGTTTGGCCAAGAACCTTTACATAACAGTTCGAAACGGTTATTTTCGGTATCTGTCCGAAGCCCCGAAGATACAGGATCCTCGATCGAAAATTCGCACGGGTCTCCGCGGCGCCGAGACGTCCCTGAAAAGCTCGCGTGAAAGGGCATGCGCCGCGCCGGTCCGGTATCACGAGAAGGGGGTGTGTTTCAGTTGGCACCCCACGATTCACGACTGTGCCAGTAACCCACAGACCCTCCTGGCAATTGGCTCCCGGTTAGTAGGCCTACCAACATTGATTCTTCGCGGTACACATACTTGCGTAAACAATTCCTTGTTCCCTGAGAAAGACACCAATCCTATCCTTCTTCCAAAAACTCACATTCAGGCAAATCCTCCTTAACTGTCGGGAGTTTCACAAATTTCTACCCGTGTGTCATCGATCTCGGTCCAAACACGGCAGCGATTGTATCCCGGAAGCAGCGAGAGAGAATCTCTTCATCTTCCTTGGTGTTCCTCAAGTTCTTCGTCCTCCTGGAGGCTTTGTCTTCCGGGGCTGGCTAGTGGAGCAGCGTCGCATTGTTCGAACGCTGTCGAGTGCGAGTAGTGCGTGCAGAGAAACGGTCCGACGCGCGTCAGCCTCTTCGAAGGGCATCTCCGTGACGAAGAACGTTCTAAAGATGCAAAGTACTGCGACCCAGTGATGATATTCGCGTGCGGAAGAACCGTTCTTCGTCTCCTTTATCTCTGTGGTCCCTCTTTGTCATTGCTAGCTCGATCGCTGTCGCCCAATTAGCCAGCATCCGCTGGAACATCGGTTCTCGATAGTTTCCCCTTTTTCATCTTCTCTCGCAACATCTGACCGCGTTCTTTCTCGACCCAGTGATCCGGTGCAAGGACCTGAGGAGGGCGTACGAGGGTCCGGTCCACGCTTACGTCAAAGCGAGCCTGAAGAACCCGAACGGCGAAGGGGTGGTGAAGAGGACCGCGGTGCACAGGGCCACGCCGAATCCCGTGTTCCACGAGACCTTGATACTGCCCTGTCCAGCGAACAACAATCACTGCGCCAGCAAGACTACGTCCCTGGACATCGCGGTGTGGCACAGGGATCGTCGCGCAAGGTGAGCATGCTCGAAAAACGCGAAATACTACCGCGAAGTGGTGGTGGGGTTATATTTGCTCGCGTGTGCAGAAGGGGACGAATTTCCGCGAAAAAAAACCATCGTACTCCGCGCAAGGGCTCTTCTCTTTTTCACACCTCCGGCCAGGTACATCTTTGCAAATCGTTCCGGGCCGGATAAAGTTCCCTTTTGACCCTAATCGCCGAGGATAGTTATCCGAGATATCAATCTCACGCGAGCCTCGGGAAGCACCGAAACGAATTCGGTTGAAATATCGCGAGAGGGATGACGAGGAAAGAGATGAAGAGAAGAATGTGCTTCCGAGACGGAGACGGTGGGGGCTGTCCGAGATATCGGGGTCAAGAACTGCGACTCGTAGAGCTATACTCGCGTTCTTGACATTAATGAAGCGATCTAACGTTTCTATTGAAGAGAGGGAGGGAGAGAGAGAGAGAGATAAGCAGTGGCGTTGAAGCAACGCTGAACAAAGAAGTCTTCGGCAAACAAGAATCCCGGAAGTCTGGAGACGTTGAAAGCGAGATTCGATACTGGTCGGTCGATAGGCAGTCGTGTCTCGAAAGACGGTATAATTTCCCGTCGATTCTGACGGTCCATCCGAAACGAATTTCTGGGATATACACGGATCCCTTGCGGTAGGAGGGGAATCGATTCCCTCGAAGCATGCGCATCGCGTTCGCCACGTGCACTTCGTCACATCCGCGCGTCTCTGCAACGCCGCTTGACACGTCTCTCTCTCTCTTTCTTTTACTCTTGTACTCTCTCTCTCTCTCTCTCTTTGCCTATGTAAATAGTCGAAAAGTTCGCCGTGTGCGTGCAACACAAACACGGTAGTTACGCTACCGACAGCATGGCGGTGTATGAACGTATCGGTGCACCCGCACACCAAGGAATGCTGCGGCTGCATCGGCCGATACATGCATATACCCGCTTCGATACAGAATCCTCATGCACCGCTCTCGTTCTTCATGTTTCAGACGTAGCGAACTGCTGGGCTGCATGACTCTGCCTCTACCCCTGTCGCAGGACAAGGTAAATTCACCAAGTTTATTTGTAGATCGTGATAGATTGATCGGTTCTCGATTTTATCCGTTCTGTCGCGTAGATTATTGATGCAACTGTGTCGGAAAAGTGGCGAGAAGTTTATCCGGAACGGTTTTCCGGAACTTCCAATGGAACTGTGGAATGTACCGTTTACGGAAGTTTAACTAACAGTGAACACCTAAGCTGTTGTTTTTTAAAGATTTAAGTTAAACGCGTTTTGTAGGGTTTCTCTTTGTTTGAATTTGTGTGAGCGATCTTGGAAATCGTGTTAGAGAAACGAATGAATCGGAACTTTAAATTGAATATGTTAGGTGTAAGACGTTGGGTCGCGTGTATTTTGTAGATTTTTATTTTTGTGTTCGAAGAACCTTCTGACGGCAGAGCCTGAGCCCATTTTCACCGAGAGTACTAAAATTGTCTAAAATCGTCGTCTAATTATTTCGTTCTCGGCGAGTAGATCGACCGTTTGCACTCGAAGCTATTTTAACTCGAAAATTTTAAACATTTCATTCGACATAGAATATCTCCATTCCTTATGATTTTTTTACTTTCATGGATATGAAATTTAATGTTTAGTCATTGATCAGATATCGACGTATTTAACCATGTAAACAGTATTTTGAATAATGGTGCAGAAATTAGAGGCACCTATCAAAGTCACCATTCGAGTGCAAAGCGTTAAGCGAATGAAATATTGCATTGGAAATTGCGTGCATCAATTGCAAAATACTGGAAGCAAATAAACATTCGTTTGTTCTTTTATAATAATATAATAGTAGGTTGGTGATAATTAGACTCCGGATTTTTATACAAAATAAAAACTGCCCAAGTCAACTGTACGAAACAGAAGCTAAATAAAAATGCAATTCCTCGTTTAATAATTTTTAACGAATCTATTAGATAAATTTACAATTTTTATAATGATTATAGTGATGCAATTACTTCGAGTATTGTGGGATGCTTGCTGGATAGTCGACGTGTTAGAGAAAGAACGACATTTCATTATTGCTCCCGCGTTGCGCAATGTGTGCAGACAACTTTTACTTTGAATAAATCCCTACTGCCCATCACAATAGCGATAAAATTGACGAACGGAACGCGGAACTGACGAGGGCTAAAGAGTTGGACAAGGAAGTTTGACGGGCGATCGCGCGTCAGCTGTTTGTCGTTGCTCGTAGGTCTTCCTGGCCGAAGGTCAGGGTTAAGCTGGTTACGGGTTCAGCCAAGCGGAACGTTGTCCGGCGAAGATCCATTCGCATTTTGACCTCGTTAAAAGTGACAGGCGTCGCGGTCCTACCTCTTTTTCTCCGGCGCAATAAATAATCTCTGTTCTTGATCTTGGTCCTGGACCGAGCGTGTGTCGTCCACGATGATTATGGTGGCGATCTACTGCGCTGTCTTCTTCGTGATCGGTGTTCTCTTGAAGATCTTCATGTTCTGTTAATCTCGCAACTTTCTCGGCCATGGCGACGACTCACCGATTATGTCAATTGCTTCCTATTAATTGCGCGTGCAATTAAACGGTAAACACGCGAAGGTTAATCAGTTCTTGGTCAAGACCAAGGACGAGAAATCTAAAGAGTTCCAACACTCACAAACACGGGATACTTGTTTCTCAGTCGATCAACGTTGCGACTTCTTTTCTTGAACAACCGTATGCGTTGCCTCGAGGTAGTAGGAGAATTGCGAATGTTTTGAGTTGACGAAGACGGTGTTGTTATTGTGTGATATTTCAGGAAGCGACATGGCATCCGCTCGAAGCAGGAACCGGTCGAAACACGAGCAGCCTTTACGCGGGCATGCCTCAAGACTGCGGAGTCTCGCCTCCCTTGTCCAAGGACGGGGAACAACCAGATAATAACAATTCGGGAGGAGAGAACCTGACCTATCTGAGGCATCTCGAATTGGAGCCGATCGATCCTTTGACCGGTCTACCGCTGCACCCAGGATTCACGGCTAGAGGCGGCAGGACACCTTGCACCGTCACGAGGAGACTGATAAGACAGACCACAGCCAGTCAGGTTAGTTCCCTCTAGTATCGTTCAGTGCATTTTTAATCATTTCGACCGATCAGAAAGAATGTAAGGATATTCTGAAACTTTTCCAACGTCTTCACAGTGATCAGGTTTTATTAACCAGTCAACTGCGTTCGACGTGTATACGCGTCAATCCAGAACTCTTTTGCGGTGTAATAACGATAACCTTTTCAACAATGAATTGTTAATTTTTTATCAAATAATAATGTAATCCTTCCTCGTTTTTCGTAAAATTTAGAATAGTACCATTTTCTCTGCGTTCGACGTGTACGAGGTGTGATCAAAAAGTAAGGTGACTTTGTATTTTTATCAAAAAATATTTATTTATTCATCGATATTTATGTTGTCCCCTTCAAAGTAATCCCCCTCGGATATAATACAACTTGTGCCAGCGCTTTTTCCAAACCTCGAAGCACTTCTGATAAGCAGTTTTTGTGTATAGCTTCGAGCTCTTCCAGCGATGCAGTCTTTATCTCCTCGATCGTTGGAAATCTCCGTCCTTTCATGGGTCTCTTCAGTTTTCGGAACAGGAAAAAGTCGCAGGGGGCCAAATCCGGTGAATATGGTGGCTGAGGCACGATCGTGGTGTTGTTTCTGGCCAAAAAATTACTCACGAGCAACGATGCGTGAGCAGGTGCATTATCGTGATGCAAAATCCATGAATTGTGTTTCAAGTGTTTTCGAGCACTTGATTCGATCTTTTACACAAAATTTGATGCAAATTATTTGATCCATTTCTTTTCGACGGCAGAAAATCGCCGAACACGCAAAACACTTCTAACCTTCATGCTTCTCGCAAACAAACAAAAAATGCTATATAGCTGAAACTGTGAACATATATTCGGTACGAGTGTACCAGCATAAGAAAAAAAAAGAAAACGAAAATCGACTGTAGGTGTCCCTCGAAATTCAAAAAGTTACCTTACTTTTTATCACACCTCGTACAATCTCTTAATCATTCTTTTTGAAATTATTTGAAGACAAGTTTTTATTAAAACTAGTCTCATATTTGAGATAAAAACATTTCTTCACGTAGAAGATTTTCATGGAAAGCATGATGTATGATAAAATATAGTTCAAGATCACTGGAATTCTGTAAGTTCTGTTCCAAATAATCGCCCGTGCAACCCTTGCTTACCCGATCGACTCGTATACTTGTCATTGCTTGATTTTAATTCCGCACTCAGTCGGGGATTTTTAAAACTAAATTCCGCAGTTAAAAGGTTAAGAAAAAAGTAGTGTTTCTATAACGACGCCGTTCAAGATCCGGACATTTGATATTTGAACGGAGAACATTTCTCTTGCTTAGAAAGATTTCCAGTGTACTCGAATGTCCCACTCCCTCGTTAATTGCCGTTTAGCGCGATTACCCGTTGCGGGACTCGCAGCAGGTACTTCACAGGCCCAATAGGTCCAATCTGAATCGTAAGTGTCAGCCTCCCTTCGGCTCCCTGTCGACGTCTCCGTATGTGGCGCCTTTTTTTTTGTAGAAGTGACGCCAGTCCAAGAAAAGAGGGGTCTCGAAATTGTTACTCCCCGTCGTCAGGTCGAGACTTTTAACGTTCCGTTCGTTCTGTCGCAGGTACCATGGGGATTCTCGTTGTCCTGGGGGAGGCCACCCCGTGTGGAGCGTGTCGACCCCGGCAGCCCTGCGGAGAGATCCGGCCTGAGGCCAGGTGACCATGTTGTCTTCGTCGACACGACGAACGTGGTGACGCGGCCACGGGAAGAGATCCTCGGATTGATCCAGGCAGCGACCAACCAGCTAATCCTCGAGGTCTACCGGAAGGGCGGACACATGCATTCGTCGGTGCATCGACCCAGCTCGGTGAACGTCAGCCTGCAACAGCCGGTTTCCGGTGGACAGCATGCAGTCGCGTTCACCGCCGAGGTCGGTACCGGCGTCCTGGTCTGATGATCGTCGATCTATCGTCACCTGGCGTCGTCGTTTCGAATCCATCCTCGTCGGTAGACTGCGGATCCGAATCGTTCCCGACGAAAATCTGCAGAATCATTGGTTCCTAACAGAAATTCGTTCATTTTCAACCCTTAGCAAACATTTTCTGACGCCATCGGCAACTACGATTGTTAAGAGGTAGTCTTTGAGAACCAGAAGATTCTGAGAAAATTCAAAATGTTTGCGAGTTTAATTTCACCGTCTTACAATAAAGTTAATATTTTCTATCTCAATGTCTGGCAAAAACGATCCGCAGTCTAATTATAATTCCGAAGAGTGAACGAGCACAGGAATGAGACCAGGAACGAGCCGCAGTGGCTCGCGAAAGTATTGAATCAAATATTCCGTTGATACACAGCTACCTTTTTTTGGCTTTCGTCGCTTATAGAAATCGCTCGCGTCGAAAGTAGGAGATCACCGTCTATCTTTTACGTTGTTGCTCCGAAGAATAATTGATTATCTTAAGTTGAAGTTTAGCTTATACTTTTGTGAATCGCTGCATCGGACAGGTGTCTCGGTTGTTCATAACTTTCCTTGCCTCGAGTTTCCTTTTGTTTTCATTTGTATGTATTAAGTGTAGATGCAAATTAATTCGTAGCCTTTCTTTGGCCAAATAATATAATGCTTGACCAAGTACATTCTACCTTGGAGATAATTAATGAATCTGTGACGAATAAAAGATTCGGATTCACGATGAAGTTGCTACAGATGGCGACGAATTAATTTGTAAGCGTGTTCGTTCCCAGAAATCGTTCTTGTTAGATCAGTAACATCGATCTCTCGTCGAACAATGATGTAAAAAAAAAACCAGAGGAATCCTCGGATCGAAACGATCGACGCCCACGACGAAAATCTTCTGCCGTGGATCCTGGAAAAAAACGATTCCCGTCACGAGCGACACCGCTGCATGCGCATACTTTCGGAGCTTGTTTTACGTTTGGTTGCTCAAAGGCATGCCGCGTGCCCGCCTCTACTTTGTTTGTATGTACATTCCTTGTCGCGACTGTGCTGCTGTTGTACCGCAACGTAGGATTTACAAGATCAGTTGTAACGAGTAACAAGGTCCACGCGATTGAGTTATGTTTTGTAATGACCGACGGTTGTCTTTTTTCTTTTTTGTTGTTCAACAAGTTCTGTTTCAAACCATTCGTTGCGTTTCGTTTATTTCTTTTCTACCCACCCCTGACCGACCCCTATCCAATCAATCTTACCCTCAGATCACTTGTTACCACTTATCATTATAAATAATTTCGATTACCGACCGTTATTAAACCCTCGACGATCGTCTCGATGTCTAATACAAATGCTGTATGTTTCACAAAAACTGTCTCAAATTGTAAATTGAGGAAAGAACATTTTTCAAAATTCATCTTGGTCTCTCTCGTCGAGGGGTTAATAAATAACATCAACACGAAAGGCGATCAAGTGCTTGGAAGATGTACCAACTTCCGTCGTACAATTTTCCCTCGTTAGCGTCACCACCGAGTGGTATATCACAATCTCTTACCAGTTTCCACCGTCGAGCCTTTCACAATTACCGACGTCCCTTAAGGACTGTATCTCCTAGACAGACGACACTCGCGCGTGACTGCACACAATCACCACAGTACACTCACACACCGTTAGACCACGTATACGTACGCGAGGATTGCAAGGGTCCGGGATTCCATTTCTGATTTCTCAATAATGCAAAGACGGGGTTTCTTATTAGTCAAAATCGGTAGATAAAAGATCAATCTAAGGGGCTATTTGCCTCAAAAGTCTTACTTTTACGTTTACGACGCGTAATTCTCATTATTCGGTAGCATATCGACAGCCACGATAGTCGGCAGCACCGTCGCCTCTCTATTGCTACTCGCTGCTCCGCGACATGCTGCAGAATAATGAGAATTACGCGACGTAAACGTAAAAGTAAGACTTTTGAAGCAAATAGCCCCCTAGATTGATCTTTTATCTACCGATTTTGACTAATAAGGAACCCCGTCTTTGCATTATTAAGATATCAGGAGTGGAATCCCCGGACCCTTGCAATCTTTGCGTACGTATACGTGGTCTAGCGGTGTGTGAGTGTACTGTGGTGACTGTGTGCAGTCACACGCGAGTGTCGTCTGTCTAGGAGACGCAGTCCTTAACCTCTTAACTGCGGAATTTAGTTTTAAAAATCCTCGACTGAGTGCGGAATTAAAATCAAGCAACGACAAATATACACGTCGAACGCAGAGCAAACGGTCCTATTATAAATTTTACGAAAAACGAGGAAGGATTACATTTTTATTTGATAAAAAATTAACAATTCATTCTTGAAAAGGTTATTGTTATTGCACCGCGATAGAGTTCTGGATTGACGTGTATACACGTCGAACGCAGTTAACTGGTTAAGAGGGTAGACTCGTTGTTTTCCAGGATTGCAAGGGTGCGGGATACGCCTTCTCATTTCTCGATACTGCAAACCCCCATACAAAAAACCCCTCTTAAAAATGTAAAAAGGAAAATCATTCTTAGAAAGTCCAATTTTTCCGTTTACAAGGCGATTCGCATTATTCGACAGCATATAGCTATCGCTGCTTTATGAAAATAGCTACACGCGCAGCTGTATGGTTCCGAATAGTGAAAATTATACTGCCGAGTAATACAAAATACAGCTCGTAATCGTAAAAATAGGACATTTGAGATCGAAAAACCCTATCTTTGCACTATCGAGAAATAAGAAGCGTCCTGCACCCTTGAAATCCTGAAAAAACGAAACTACCCCCTCAAGCATTTCTCCTATCTCCATCAAAGTTCAGAAGACGCATAAACGGTGGATACAAAGCCGCGAGACACTAACGAGGGAGAACGGTAAACGAAGAATAAGACGAAGACGTTCCCCGCATGTCGTTCTCCATCGTTTTCCCAAAAATTGTCGAGTGGACGGGCGTTCGTTCAGGTTTTCCCGAACCTTGCGCCGGACGCGCCTCCGGAAGAGGAGCTGACTGTTCGAGAGACAAGGTACTGGGGTATCCTGAAGAGTGGTCACACGCGTTTCATGGCTCCATTGGTGGAGAGACGTGACGTCCTCTGCGCCGCAGACTACATGATACTCTTCCAAAACCTCGACGAGCTGCTCAAGATCTCCGACGAGATACGTGACGAAGGTGGCGGGATAGACAGCTACCTCTGCAGGGTTCCCAGGATCACCGCAGCCTACAGAAGATACCTAAGTGGCCTTCAACGGGCTTGTTGTCTTCTGGTCGCCCTCAGAAGGAACACCGCGTTCGCGAAACTGGTTTGCGAACCCGCTGTTCCACAGAAAAGGCGTCCCGACCTTACTGGCGTGCTGCTTCTACCCCTCGAGCACTATAGGTACGGCTTACGGGGATGATTCGCGACGAGATTATGGTAGGACCAGGGGTCGGAAGGATTCTCGGATCTTTTAGCATGTTAAATTGTTCGACTGCAGGTTTTTATGCATTTATACAGAAAAAGTAGTCGGTGTAATTTAGGACAGTAAAGAGACTAGATGAATTTAAAAATGCTATTGTATTATTTGCAGCCTCTTTCGAACATATTAAAAACAGTACGATAACAATCTATTTCGGTTCAGGTAGAAAATGTTTATTTTGAGAATCAGCAGATCGGATAGCAATACTTGTGTAGCTCCAGTAGCTGGAAACTAGCAGTTTTTATTCTGACGAGCTCTTCGTTCAAGCGGTAGTTTAGTTTTCCTTTTGAAATAGTGAACCGCTTTCTCTCGGTCCGTTTCCAGAGAGATGACGAGACTATTGGGTCTGGCGTCACCAAGGAATTGCCAGCAAGCCCGAGACCTAGCTCAGGGTTACAGGGAAGCTACGGCGAACGCGGGCGTGATGGAACCGCCGCGAGACACCGGTAGACCTTTGCTCAGTCTTCAGGAAGTCGAATCCCGACTCGTTTTCGCGAGGTGCAAGCCGTTCACCCTGGCCATGCCTGGAAGACAATGGTCCGTCCGATGATTCTATCCTGCTGGACGAAATTAGAAGCTCCGAGTTTTAAACACAGTTGAATCGTTTTGTTTGCGATTGTAGTTCCAACTGCGACAACAGTTAAACCAAAGAACAAGTGAACTTAAGTTGGAGCTGTTAGGTCGTTAATTAAGTTTTCCAACCTAATATAATTTCGTCCAGGAGTGTTTTTCAACGAACAGAATCGCGATTAGAAGAGAACAATGTCCGAATCGTTCGAATTCGCAGGCTCTTCGGTGGTGCCTTAGCGAAAGTGGAGGGTCGAGCTCGTCTCCAGCCATCCTGGGCCCTGTTGTTGACGGACTTGCTGGTGTTCGCCCGTGTCTCCAGGGATCGCGTCCTCTTCGTAACGGAGGAGCCGTTGCGTCTGTCGAACGTCGCCGAAGCTTGCTTCACGGTTCGCAAGAGGCCGACGGAGTTTCGACTTCAAGTCGCCATCAATCCAAATGGAAACTCTGAAAACGGGCACGTTGAAGTGAGCAACACCGGCGGCTGCAGTCCTCACAGTCGACCTCGAAGACGCGTCCTCGTGTTGCGAGCTCCCACGCCGGAATTGAAGGCTGTCTGGCACAACCTGCTGCAACGGCAAATGTAAGAACAGGGATCGACGAGAGATATACATGTCCAGGCAGTTTCATCTGGTTTCTTTATACTAATTCGTTGTATTTTAGAATCTATGTGAATACAGGATACGGGGGGACGCCAAGTCAGGACAGCCCGGAAGAGAGTCCGATCACCGGTAGCAATTTCGCGACGATTAGAGAGTCGACGGAAAGCTCGCAGGTGAGTCGAGGCAGAGAGAAGGAGGAGGGAGCATGATGCGGAAACAGGGGGTGTTGATCGCGTCGCGTGTCGGCAGACCATTACCATCAGGGAAACGTCGAAACCCGACGAGGAGAAGGAGTCCCGCTCGGCGGAGAGTATCGAGACGATCATCAAGAACTCGAGGGAGGACAATCATCTGGCGCAATGGGTGCGAAACTCTCATCAGATCCCGCCGCCGGACCACGAAGAGGCTCCGATAGAAGAGTGGACGGCTGAAGAGCTGGCGGCGAGGGCACCTAAAGAAAATATAACAGAATCCGATGGTGGTAGGAATACACCAGCGGAGGAAATTGTTACGGAGGTTGGGAACTCGGACGTGGAGCAGCAGAGCACAGCTTCCAGTGCGAGCTTAAGCACCGTCAAGTCGAACAGCGTGTCGACCAAGAAGAACGGCAGTCTGGTGTCCTCGAAGGAGAACTCGACGAGCTCCATCAATATCTGCAGGAGGTGCCACAGGTAACGATCGCGTGGAGAACTGGGAATCTTTGAGCCTTTCACACATTTCGTACAGTTTTCACTGTTGAGGTTATCCTGGTGCGAGCAGTGTCCTTTTGGTATAGTGTCCCGAACGTTTAGCAAGCATTGCTACTGGTAGCTTCGTCAAGGGGAAAAGCCCCAACAGTGGAAAGCGAGTTGAACATCAACTGGATCGAATCGTATGTCGTAGATCGGGTTGCCCGACGCCGCCCTTAACGAGGGACCCGTTTTCTCCGTTACCACCAAAGATCTCCGTGGTCCCACCCACACCTGACCTCTGTAAGCACAGACTCAGGAACGGGCTGTACGACAGCCCCGGTAGAAATAGCCCCAGCTACACACCAGCCGATGGCAACACCGAGGATGGTAGCGAGGATGACCTGGATTGCGATGGCGAGCCGCCCTACAGGTGAGACTCCATGATCATTGACGATTCTCCTTAGAATTGCACGAAGACTCGCAGTTCAATCATTAGACTGCGGATGTTTATCCAAAATAAAAAATGTTTGCATTGATTGTAAGACACAGGAGCCAAATCAAAATTTGATGCTTCTTTTAATTATTCCATCAAGCTGAAACTAATACGTTGATGTCTTTAAATATTTTCGAGGAGCCAAATCAATATTTGATGCTTCTTTTAATTATTCTATCAAGCTGAAACTAATACATTGATGTCTTTAACACTAGGTTTACGGAGCTCTAGAAATAACTATTTCACATTATTTTATAAACATAACAAGAATGTGTCTATCTAAATTTTTGGCCATTTTTCCAGTAATATATACGCAAAGAAATAAATTTGGTAAAAATAATTAATCAGGGAAACATCTTTGCAATCGTAGTAATCGCAAATTAAGAATATCAGAATCCGTCATTTCGACGGGTTCCGTAAACCTAGTGTTAAATATTTTCGATACGTCCATATGCTTGAAATTATACGTAGCCATTTCTGTCATAAATGCATAAAATCCGCAGTCTAATCATAAATCTAAGCCTCGTTGCACCTATATCGAGTCTGATACATAAATCCAGGCGAATGAAATGAAATGTCCAGAGCCCTGAGAAGGTTTGGAACGATGAGCAGCCTGGACCAGGACGATGAGCTCGAAGAGCAAGAGAACGAGGAGAACAGGGACACCGAGTCCCCGCCAACCGGTCTGAGAGCATGGACCGCGAGGGCGAGCAGCTACGTGGTCAGTAAAATGGTTTTGCTCGAGCAGCTGAGCGAGGGTGTCGGTGGGTACCTTCTTCAACCACCGGTGCCCCCGGAGAGAACCGAATATTCGTTGGATCCGAACGACGAGGAGGGAACAACCTCCGGAGCAACATCCGGCGATGATATCTGGGGCACACCGACCTCGGGTGGTCCCGACGACGAGAGCTTCTCCGCGAGTTCGGTAATCATACAGACTATTTCAAGATCGTACGATACGCCGGCGTTCGAAGGTACTGGCGCGAGCTCGAGCAAACGCCGATCGGTACGTGCCTCGACGATTCGACGACGCGAGCGATCGAGCCAAATTCTAAGCAACTCGCTCAGCTTTGCGCACCGACAGATATCGACTGGCTGTCCCAGCGAAAGGGGCCCGCATTGTCACAGTCCTTCGAACGAACGCTTAGCTGGTCCTCTTCAGCTGAGACAGCCTGTACCACTGTATGCCCGATAGAACTTTTCCCATTGAAGCGCGGACCTTTTTCTTTCACGACAGCGTTTCGCTTCTCGATCAGTACGAATCTCGCGAAGTAGCTTGCGATTCGCAAAGGTAAGGCACTTTTTAGTTTTTCAAAGTTTGCTTCTTCTTCTGCTCTCTTTCTCTCTCTCCCTCTCTCTCTTTCTCTCACTCTTTCTCTTTCTCTTTTTCTCTCTTTCTGTTTACTTCTATCGTTTTGTTTTCTTTATCATGATCGTCGAGTTTTCGAATTATCGGAAGCGATCGCGATGCAAACGACGAAAAACGACGAGGTCCTAGGCAGAGGTTGAGATTGAAAAAACTTGAACAACATTTCAAGGCTTGGATTACAATTGTTTGAAAGATGCGACAGTTTAAAGGGGTAGGACTCGTTTTCAGGATTGCAAGGGTGCAGAATAATGCGCCTTCTCATTTCTCGATAATGCATGCGATGGGATTTTTCAGTAGTCAAGAGCGCTGGATAAAAGAACAATCTAGGCCGCAATCGTCCTCAAAAATCCTATTTTTACGTTTACGAGGCGTAATTTACAATATTCTTGAGCATTTAGCTATTTTCATAAAGCTGCGACAGTTACATGCTGCCGAATATTTAGATGAAATATTAAATAATGCAAATTACGCCTCGTAAACGTAAAAATAGGACTTCAAGTAAGTTCGGGATCTCGTCGCTTTTCGCGAAGATGCGTCGGGTCGTGACCCGGGCTTGTAATATCGACTTTGGCTCCCGAAACTTTAACGACAGTCTGGATCCTTAGCCTTTAGCCCTTAGCATGCGACTCCTGGTCCTCCTCTTTAAATCCGACTAGAGGATAAACATTCAATCGTTAAGTCAAAGCCGAATAATAATCTTCAAGCTCCGGTCGCATCCCGTTCGCCAAGCTAGCACGAAACCGCGGAAGCGAATGCGCGCGACTGATGGTCCGCAATAAAAAAGATTCAATTTGAAAAAACGAAAAGTTAGTTGGTAAGCTTCGCACGCATCTGCACGACAATGCTTGCCCTTTCTTTCCGAAGAATCACTAGCCCGAGCTGTGCCTGACTTCCCTAGCCGCCGCCGAACGGCACAGGCAACGCGGCCGGTTCCGGTGAGGACAACTACGGTTTGAACCTGTCCGTGGACGACGACGCCGACCAGGAATCTGAGAACGAGGATTGCGGCCTGCCGGAGCTGAACATGGACCAGTTGTTGGGCAGCGGGAGCCTTGGATCGCTCAGATGTTTTCTGGGTAGACGACGACTGGAGCCATTGCCGGAAGAGGAAGACTCGCCTGGTAGCGGGAAGGACCAAGTGGGATGGTGGTGACAGAGGTTTCAAACGACGACGACGACGACGACGACGACGACGTCGAAGAGCGTTTGCTCGAGCTCGGACGCGGGCGACAGGGATCGTATCTTCGCGAAGCTGAGCCAGGAGGACGAGGAGTTCCGCAGGAAGATAGTGAACCTGCACAGGAAGCTGTCGGACGTGGACGATGGTTGCGCGACCACCGCTTCTTCGGACACCTTGAAGAGCTCGAAAGAGGCTGACAGATTGAGAGAACTGGAATCGGTGGCCCGAAGAGCGGAGGAAACCAGCAACAGAAACGCAGAGAGACTTGGCGCAGAAATAGCACAGAGAGAGTACTCGATCGAAGCGGAAGCGCAGATGGGGAACCGCAGGTACAAAAGAAGCGATGGCCAATACGAACGCAGGAGGATGGAGCTCTTCCAAAGGAAATCGAAGAAGTTCGACGAGGACTCCGATGATCCTAACGACACCAGCCCCACCAGGACCTCCGAGAAGAACTTCCTGAACCGGCTAAGGATCAAGAGACGCAGCATGAAACTGCTCAGCTTCCTAAGCGGAAAGTCCTCGGACAGGTCACAGGAGGAACGAGCCACCAGACTCCTCAGAATGTACATGCCCGAGAAAGGATCCAAAGCACAAAACACTATTTCTATTCATCATACGTCCAGAGAGAGGCGATTCTGGAAACTACGGAGTCGCAGGCGAACAAATTCCTCCTAAAGGTGAGAGGTGTTGTCGACTTCCGAACCAACTGGAAGAAGGACGAGGAGCGGGGCCGTCATGTTGTTATTAGGACTTCCAGTATTTCGAGTTATCAAACTTTTTTCAATTCTACTTAAGCATGTACCAGAGGTCGAACATTGTTTTTTCATAGGGTCTAGCGTAACCGTACGGTAATTAGGTTTACGAATTTCGAGTCTAGACTTGTACAACGGAGCTGGGAACCGTCGACACACTGGATTCTCGAGTATCGAATGTTATCGATGTTTGGACAATTACAAATTCGTAGAAAGGAATTGTGCTAAAGTTCAGTTTGGTTTGAAGTATTTGGAAAAAATAGCGAAAGCTTTCATTTTGCAAGTTCTCTGGGAACATCTAATCAGGAAAATATTTTAATTCTGATGAGAGCTAGTGGTGTGAAGAGTAATTTGTAAACATTTCAGACCAATTGGGAATACAGTTTTTATGATTTTACGTACTCTAGGTGATACCATCTTCAAAAACCAAGAAGCAATTCAAACTATAAAGAAATTGCCGATTTTTCAAAGAACGGAGGTCCGGTGTGTCGATGTTTTTTCGGAACCACGGTATCTCTTCGTCCCGTGACGTGGTCGAGAAATGTAAATCAGTACTTTACCCGACCAACGGGGTCGGTTAGCCGATTACGAAACTTTCGGAGCGTTTAAAGAGTTTTGCGTCCTATATCGTAGCAAGCTTGTCGGATTATCGACGGAACGGTTTCTCCACCCCCTGACCCCTTCCTCGAAAAACGAGAAACGCGAAACGGCCTAGAAAAGTGTGGTTCGCCGTCGGGAAACGCGGTATCTTCGAGGCTTTTCGATCGCGTACGACTGCCCGTTACGATCCTAGTATCGCTCATTAACCATTAGGACACCACGATATTTCGATTTACTTTCGCGTTTCGGAACACCCTAACTTAACACTTAAGTAGGTCCGCACGACTGACCCAAAGCGGCACTCATCTTCCACAAATAGAACTCTGCTCGGATAAATACAAGATCAGGAAAATGAAAAAGAAAAAATGTTGCGAAACGAGGGGAGAAAAAGAAAAACGATGAGATTTTAACATTCCTGTTGGTAGGTTGTAACGTGGCCACACACGGCCAAAATCAACACGCAAATAAAGTATATTATTTGTTCAATAGTCTCGTTTATTTACCCTCTAGTGGCGCGGTGGACAATGATAACTGACTATGTACAGGGTGCGTTCATTTTAGAGCTGCGATTATTGTCCTACTCTTTTATGTTGGAACTGTGACACTGAACAACGGGTATAGTAATGATTAGTTTTTTAAAACATTACTTGTTGTTCCCTATTACAGTGGTAGTCGTCACTATTCAAAATTGTTGAAAAATTGAAAAAATTAAAGTCATTAAGGAAAGAAATAATATTCAAGTTAGTTTCTATTTCCTGCAATCGATGCAGACGACTCATCACTCATAGAGAAATAAATATAAATTGTACTATTATCGCTGCTCCACTATAAACATACTCGCACAGGTTTCCTGCAGCTCCAACGCGAACGTACCGTAACACATTGACAACCGAGACGACATTGATACATTCGATTTTGCGCCATTGGATCAAATATGACAAAAAGCTACTTTTTACCGAACAGTCGATGGTCAACGTGTTCGAGTGTACGATTTACAATTTTACAAGTCTGCAGATACATTATACAAGATTCCCGCTGTTCCATTGGAGCCTAAGTTTCTCGGATATAGTCTCATTGTCCAATCTTTTCATACTGTTCTTAAAATTCTGTGTCGCTTCAACTCTAGCGGGATCCAGTTTGCCGCCGATGTAAACTGTCCCGTTTTCATGGAAGTAACACTCTGTGGAATCGTTCGCGTCAAATGGCTTGACGGGAAACTTGACTGGGACGATCTTGATCAGATGCTTCACTTTCCAAAGCAGCCTGCACATTTCCGGCGTGTTTTTTACAAACGTTGGCTCGCCACCCTTGGAAAGTAATTATCGTAATTATATAATTATAGTAGACATGTCATTTTGTAGAGGACACCTTGATGATTTTGACAACCTTGAAATACATCGTCGAAGTCGATGCTTCTGTTATTTTAGCAGGAGCTTATCGAGTTTAACCTAATCTAGATTATATCTGAATCTGACCCTGATTTAATCTGGACCAAACCCAGATCTTGGAGTTGATGTTAACAATGGAACCTATCGGGGATGCGATTATGTGTATTGTGCCTGGAGAAAGTTTTTTGTGATTGTGCAAATCGGGAGAAAGCAGAAGTGACAGAAATTATTGCATAGTCTAGATCATGTCTATATGGATAGACAACGATTTCAATGGACGTCTCATCGACGACTAGTAGTATTTCATGATCATCGAAAATGGTGAGGTATCCCACCCATTTCGCATAATCACCATAAGATCTTACCACTTCCTTAAATCCTATAGCCAAGAGAACATCTTTGTCCCACCAAGGATTGCCTTTGAAAGGTTTCACTCTGGTAATCATGAATACCTTCGCCGGTGTGACCGGTGGATCGACATGGTTCTTGTTGCTGGAATATAAAATTTCCTAAAGTCGAACAATAACAACGAGTAAGCATTATTTATCAGGTTTATTACCGTGGATAGTATTTGACAAGATTATATTTGACAAGATCGTTTTTCCATATTCTCAAATCACGATGACGGTGACGAACAAACGTTAACAGAACACTTGTCGGTCGATTTGCCATTTGTGTTGTTATTGGGTATAATATTATATCTCGTGTTAGACTAGGTTATGAAGTTTTGCGTTTTCCACATGCACGTTTGGTTAGTCGTCTGAGCAATCTGCCCTAGAAATTACCTCTGTCAATAACAGAACTAGTTGGTAAGAACTTGGAGAACATATTCAAATAAAAATTGTTTATAATATAATACGGGTGCTGCGAATCAATCAATATAAACTTTTTATTCTGATCAAGGCCAAAAATGATGTTGTCCGGACTGAGAGTCACTGAGAGTCGATGTAGGTTCTTGTCCGGACTGCGAGTTGATGTGCAGCCAATAGTGGCACGGCCAAAGCCCGGGCGTGAGCACTCTCATTTATAGTCTCTGCTCTTGTTTACTCTCTGGCAATCCTATACCTATGCCAGGTCTAAGGATACACGAAATTCTGCAACTGGAGGTGGCCAATGCTAATCTCTGGTCATGCAAAATGATGCGAAACCAGAAATTTTAGGAAAACATAAATAAAGCATGTAAACAATAGGATCATATCGTTTTTCTTTAATAGAAAACTTAGAGACACTCCTTTGAGATAAATACTGTTGTAAGTAGTAAAAGATTGTATAAATCACAGTAATTTCAGCATCGAACTATGTAATATTGCATAATAATAAAATATAAACTTACTTACCAGTTACAAACAATAACAACATGAACTTACGAGAACCAAAGAAGAAACGACGGATTAAAGTAAAAGAACAGCCTCAGTTCCCAATTGTGATAGGTGACAAAAATGAGTGGGTAACTTACACCGCTTACCTTACAGAAGTAGGATCATGTATAATTAATCCAAATGAAATTGCTGCTGTGCATTCCATGGTAACCATAACTTATCAGCATATGTTTAAGTGTAGGTGCATTTTGTTGAAATTAATTTGTCTGTTTAGGGATATTTTGGCAAAGGCTCACTATCGCGTGGCTTTCCTTCGTTTGGAAAAGCACGATACGGAGCACCTCCTGTTATAAGAAATAGACAGTGGATTCGAAGACAAGATTGGGTAAAACAATTCAATGAACTTAGTATAGGACCAAATAATAGTAAAGATATCACTTCAGAAGAAAACAAATGCAATCCCTCTAATATCGTAGACCTCGAAGATGGAGAAACTTCTTCGAAAAGTTTAGAAATCGAAAGTACACCGGACATAATTGAAATAGATACAAACGTCGATCCTACTGGCAAAAATCAAGAAGAGTTGTCCGATAAGGAAATAGAAAGTCTCGATTCTACGAAAGAAGATGACATATGCGTCATTGTAAATAAAAATATCATTGAAAAGTCTGAAAGTACCGAAAGTAATGTTAAAGACTCTATCAAAAATGAAGAGAAAGAAGAATCTTATTGTTTAGAAGCCTTTGATTTTAAAGGGGATTTATCTATCCCAAACGACGATACCGATGTTCAAAACAAATTACTCATCTTGCCAGACAGCGACTCAGAGACTGAAAACTATTTAAAAAATATAAAGCCCAAGGTTGAAAGCGGAAGTTTTCCTGTACAAGAAACTCTTCATCTTACATTCGAAGAAACATTTTTTCTTTTATATGGCTTAGGATGTTTAAGTCTGATAGACTTCGATGGTAATTTATTAGACATCGATAGCGCTTGGCATTTCTTTTGTAAAGCTGATAAAAGCTTTGTACAGAAATATGTTGTATATCACTATTTTCGAAGCAAAGGATGGGTCGTAAAGCCTGGCTTAAAGTATGGTGGAGACTTTCGTTAGTATTTGTTTAATTAAACAAAAAATCAAATAATAAAGTATACTTGTAAATAACAAAATTTTAATGTTTCAGTGTTGTATAAACAAGGACCACCATTTTATCATGCGTCGTACATTGTAATAGTGGATGTTGTAGAAGTAGATTCATTAATCAGAGACGAAAGTAAATCTATGCATAAACCAACGTGGAATAATTTATTTGGATTAGAACGATTATCTGAGACTGCGGCAAAGGTAATGAATTTACATGTTTCTTGTTCTGTTTCTTTCTTAAATAAAAGCTATCCGAAACTTTAGTTTATTTTCTTAATTTAGGAAATATTATTCGCTCAAGTATTGTGGCCATCTTCGGTTTTGCAAAGTTCAAACTCGCTTTGCGTAGATAGTTTATCCGAATTTTCTGTAAGAGAACAACTGTGGAGAAGGTGGAATCCCAAAAATAATAGAGACGAAGATGACGCTGACTATGATTCGTGGTAACAGTATATGAAACGTGTTTATTAATTTTTAAAATAAATGCATCTACATCGTAGCTCTGGGATACATTTTTTATAAAATCGTGTACCCCGTTTTATTGTTCTTGTTGCAAGAAATTAGTAGCTTGATTAAACAGGAGGTAATAACTCATGAAACGATCATTTGGTATTTTTATATATTACAGAATTATAGTATATCTCTAAGCTATCATTTGTTAAAGAACAATAAAATTTATGAAGATTTCATTGTGAGAATCTTGATTTATTAGGTGTACCAGTCGATCGAAATCTTCTTCTATCCTCTAAATATTGTTGCGTACATTCTTCTTTGAACTTTTCGTCGGCGTACCATTTTGTCAAACATGATTTTAAAACAGAATTTTCATTTCTACATTTAACGACCATCAAGACATTAAAATCCACACAGCATTTCGAAAATTCTATAAATAAAGCATATGGACAACAATAATTATGGACAATAATGGACAATAAAATTATTTTCGACTATGATATTACCCTTAACTTCTGTTTGACATTTTTCTACTCTCGCTTTCTCTCGCATTAATTGCGGTATAAGTACATCTGTCTCTACTTTTCTTAACGTTGTGTCATTAGGATCACCTATAAAACACGTCTAAACAAAGTACAATGCCAACAATATTTACAAAACCGTGTCATCATTGGCTGAAATTTTGCAAATAGCTTCATTTTACATAAAAACAATGTTTGCGAGGAGGATTATCGGCGATTCGAAATTTAGTGCCGCTACCTGTAATTAGAAAAACTATACTTCGATTTCGCTGAAATCCTGAAAAGAGATTCTTTTCAGGTAAAAAGTCTGGTTTGGGTTTTTTTAAATTTTAGTTCATAACTTTAGAGTCTTCAAAAATCCTTCTCGTATGCATCGTTTTATACAACATGAGACAATCTACAAACTTCAAAAATGTTGTAATGTTGCTTTTAATGTAACAAAATCGTTAAGGGATGAAATCAATTTTTATGTTATTCCTGGTTCTAACAATCAATGCAAAACATTTTTATTTTGCATAAAGTTCCGCAGTCTATTCATAACCTGGAACATCATAACCTCGTTTCATCGTGAATGAAATGTAACTTGATTTTCGCTTCGCGCATTTACTCTTTTCATCTAGTGTACTAATTTTTCAAAATTACCTAAATTATACGGTCCTTGACTGTGTTTCGGAGAAAGCACCGAATATTCTAGTTTAGCGTCCATGATTATTGCGCATTCAATGTTCTCATTGCAAAAGACTGTGAATATGAACTGTGAAGTACAGTGTCTGCCTGTATTCTCTGGTATTCTGTAAACGGTAAGGTAAGTCAGTCCGTCAGTCGTCAGCAGTCGTCACGTCGTCAGTCCCTAGTCCCTATAGGCCGCGCTCATGAGTGTGCACATTTGAGAGTTGTCAATACGCTGGTTCGTAAACCTGTAGACAAAAGTTGTTTGATAGTGTGGACAAACGATAAATTATATTATTTACAGTCGGAGATCTAATATAATAGGTAAGGAAATTGAATATTTTTCAAATGATTTTAAAGATTTCTTGACGCGTAAGTGACAAACTTAACCTCACCAAACATGTATGTAAATATGTTTAACGCGTCTGTTTAATCAACAATTATGTTTTATATCGTTGATCCACGATTATGCATATTCTTAATATTTTCAGATACGTTTCAGAGATAAAAAATCAAGAAGAATGGAGCGGCTTTTAAGATTAGGCGGATGTATGTCAGGTGTGAATCATGGATCTCCTTCCTCGGATGCTCCGGTTGTTGACACCGCTGAGCAGGTAAAATTAATTTATTAACAAATGAAAATTAAACATTTCTTTCGACCTAGAATAATTTCATTCTATATTAATTTTTTTCTTTGTGTGAATATGAAATTGATATAATACCTCGTACAATACTTAAATGTTTAGTAGTTGATTAGATCCCAACATATTTAATAATGTAAACAATATTTTGAATAATGATACATCAAGTTTTAGTGCTATGGGTGAATTTCTAGTCGCTTCGTTTTAAGAAATGTTTCTTCTATCAAATAATTATAATGAAACGTGCAATAGAAGTTCCAAAGAATACAACAACATAGTAGTCTACCTAATAAATAGACTACGGATTTTATGCATTTATAACAAAATTGAGTAAATGTAAATTAAAACAGTAAGAACATTAAGACGATTTGAGAACGCCCATATGTAATTCTCAATTTATCAAAACTTTTATATAGTTCCTGCTTCTTGCAATTGATGAAGAAATATTACTAATAAATAATGAAAGAATTGTTAATGTATTATTACAATATTTCTAGGTGTACATATCATCATTAGCACTTTTAAAAATGCTTAAACATGGACGGGCTGGTGTACCTATGGAAGTTATGGGATTGATGCTTGGAGAATTTGTTGACGACTACACTGTTCGTGTGATTGATGTATTTGCTATGCCTCAAACAGGAACTGTAAGAACCAATATTGTTCTATTAAGTTGTTGTCCGACTCTGAACTTATAATTTGTTTTATAATTGTACTCTTTTCTATACACTTAGGGAGTCAGTGTAGAAGCAGTTGATCCAGTATTTCAAGCGAAGATGTTAGAGATGCTTAAACAAACTGGTAGACCAGAAATGGTTGTAGGATGGTATCATTCCCATCCAGGATTTGGTTGCTGGTTGTCGGGCGTAGATATCAATACACAGCAATCTTTTGAAGCCCTTAGCGAAAGAGCTGTGGCTGTTGTAATCGATCCTATACAGTCTGTGAAAGGGAAAGTTGTGATCGACGCATTTAGACTAATTAATCCAAACATGATGGTAATTATTTCTCACTAGATAATTTTTTAATTCACAAACGTGCATAACTATGATGCGTTGCAGGTTTTGGGACAAGAACCTCGTCAAACCACATCCAACTTAGGTCATCTACAGAAACATTCTGTTCAAGCTTTAATTCATGGTTTAAATCGTCATTATTATAGCATTAGCATCAACTATCGCAAAAATGAATTAGAACAGAAAATGCTGTTAAATCTGCACAAGAAAACATGGATGGACGGTCTTACACTTGCCGAATATTCCGAACACAGTAGGCTCAATGAAAACATTGTGTCTGAAATGCTCGAACTTGCCAAGAACTATAATAAGGTAAAAAATATATATATATATATATATATATATATATTAAAAATATGTTCTGGGTAAAATAAAAATTTCTTAAATTTATTTCAATTTACAGGCGTTAGAAGACGAAGAGAAGATGACGCCTGAACAGTTAGCTATAAAGAACGTGGGCAAACAGGATCCAAAACGACATTTAGAAGAGAAAGTGGACACACTTATGACTGCAAACATTGTTCAATGTCTGGGAGCTATGCTCGATACCGTTGTATTCAAATAACTATTTCTTAAAAGAACATTCGCAATATATTATTAAAAATATATACATCTTTTTAAAATGTGTTCGTAATATGTACCCAGAAATAGTGGATGCAATACAGAAATGTTTTTTGGTAATTTTTTGTTTAAATTGAACAGATTAAAAGATCTATAAATAAATATTTATATCATTTTTATTTAAAGTATTCATAAAGTTTCACGAACTATAGACACTATCTATAGATCACGTTCAGACACTATATATAACTCAACATCTATTAAAACAAAATATACATGTCTGAAATAAATGCTAGCATAGAATGGCAATGTTAGGTGATACAGAATTTGGATATTTCAAGATGTTGCACATTTATAGGAAATTAGAAAAATAGTATCGCATTAAGATTATTTGCAAAATATTTAGACAATTTATAAGAGGATCATTCGCTATGTACATGTGCCGATACAAATTTCACACATCGTATCGTTATACACCTTCAACAAAGAAAACTTAACTTCAACAGTAATATTTATTGTAATTTTACTTTTTCCATTCATAAAAAATAATACAGTATTACTGCAAGTTAAGTTTCGAAGTACAATCTAAGTAGTTACTAAATGTTAATAGTTTGCTTTACGATCTGTACAAGATTCCAGACATATAAAATACACATTCTCTTGAATCTAATGCAGTGGAAAATACGTATCAAAGAAGATAAATTTCTCTAAAAATTCAATCCTGTAAAATCAGATTTACTTTTTTGTAAATGGTCTCTGTGTTGAAGATTTTTCCGTTCTTGAATGAACGAGATCACGTGTTTCTTCTGTAAGTTTATGGAACGATCATTATGCTCTATAAATCATTTACATTGTTTTCAGCTTAAAGTTGGGGCTTCTTGATCTTTTTCTTTCTTTTTCTTCTTCTTCTTCTTCTCTTCCTTAGTCGACGTTTCCTGTAGAGAAAAATATTAGTTAATATTTTATGCTTTTCAGCAAAGTTTCAAATAGCTTTACCTCGATTGTGCCTTCGGTGCTCATTGCTATTGATTCGTCTAATTCGGATTCTGTCTTGTCCTTCTTCTTTTTCTTCTTTTTGTCTTTCTTGTCCTTCTTCTTTTCTTTGGGCGATACTGTTTCTGGATCTTCCACTTTTTCTTCTTTCACAGAATCATCTGCCAAAGCTGGCTGTATTGTTTCTTCCCATTTGCGTTTTTTCGTAGCGGCATCAGCAACTCCGTTCTCTTCAGTCTGAGAGAGAGCAAAATTTTAATTATTTCATTTTGTAGAAACAAGTGAACATAATATAATGATTACCTTAACTGCAGTTGTAGTATAGTCTTTATAATTAGACAACCAATCTGCAGGTGTATTCTCATTTGGTTTTCCGTGTTTATCTAATTTTCCTTCGACGATCATACGCTTTTTAACAGATGCTTTGGGGCCCAGACCCCATTTTCTTGGATACGCATCCCTTTCCATAATAACTCTTTTTATTTTTGCAGCTACACCATGATCGCAAGTGGTCATTGTAGGAGATGTCATTAATGCTATGCCTGCAAAAATCAAATTAGTTATTTAGTTACACTGTAAAAACGAGAATACTGCAATATGTTTTAAGCGATCTACAAATAATGTACGGCTTTGCTATATTACTTTGAAAATCTATTTACCAAGTGCTATAGCTTCGCCTTTAGTTGTTACTATTACAATTTCCTGGTTTAACTCTATGCCATCATCGTACATCAGTATACCGGGCAGCATAATTTTAGCTCCATAGCAGATAGCATTTACCTATCGATGTAATTGCATAGACGGTTTATACAGGCATGTGTTTCTCTAATATCAATTTTACTTTTAACCCTTATGTAGCCAACCAAAATATGTAGATCATTTCAAACCTTTTGTATTTAACATATTTGCATAAATTCTTATTTTAAGGGGGTAGACTCGCGTTTCCAAAATGCAAGGGTGCAAGATGCTTCTTCTTTCTCGATAATACAAAGATGGGGGTTTTCAGTAGTCGAAAGCACTAGATAAAAGATCAATCTAAGCCTCGATCACCCTCAAAAGTCCTATTTTTACGTTTACGAGAAGTAATTTGCATTATTCGGAAGAATACAGATGCTCATGTAGCTATTTTCATAAAGCTGTGACAGCTGTATGTTTCCGAATACTAAAAATAGGACTATTGATTTAGATTGATCTTTTATCTAGAGCTTTTGGCTACTGAAAACCCCCATCTCTGCATTATCGAGAAATGAGAAACGATCCTAGAAAATAGTCTACTCCCTTAAGACTATAAATTAATATATTAGCGAGCAAAGAATGGACATTCAGAGAAATGTCATATTTTTAGAGGAACATTAACAAACTGTTGAAAGAAATGCAGTAAATGGGTATCCGGTTGGCTACACAAGGGTTAAGAATCAAACAGGAATACATACCGCGCTATCTTTCATGATAATTCTCTTATGATTTACAAGAAGAGCCTCCAGAGGTTTGATCACTCTCCTCAAGTATGATTCATCCCCATGGTTTTCATACAACCATTGAGCATCGAGTATATCATGCATCGTAACCATTCCATCTTTCTCAGATTGTACTCCCGAACGATTTCTACGTAGTTCTTGCATTTGACAACCAGTGCCTAAGAAGAGACCAAGGTGAACACAGATAGTTCTGATATAAGAACCAGCCTCGCAGCTAACTTTGAACACTCCCATATTTCGTTCATCATCGTAGTCCAAGAACCAACTATCGTAGACTGTTCTAACACGAAGCTGACGCTTCACTGCAGATATTAACGGAGGTCGTTGAAACAATGCACCTCGTAGTTTCTCTAGCGCTTGACTCACCTAGAGCAATTGTATAAAATTAGTTTAGTTCAAGAGAATGAGTACTTCTGATAAAATGAAATATTGCAATTACCTTCTGTAGACTTTCGGGAGCAGAGTGTAATTTAAAAACTGCAACGTACTCTTTCCCAGCAGATTGCTGCGATTTAGCTAATCTAGTTGCTCTATCGATACACACTATTAAACAACCAGACACTTTAGGATCCAACGTACCGGAATGACCAGTCTTTTCTACTTTTAAAATTCTCTTTATCCATGCTACAACCTCGTGCGACGATGGATTGCAAGGTTTATCGAGATTGATGCAACCAGATTTTACATACTCCGATAAAGTACGATGTAACGGTGTTGAGCCACTGGTTAAGGGAGTGAAATGTTTTGTTCGTGTGAGCAATTTATCGAAATTCTGAAACATTTAATTCATTTTTAGTCGTCCCTCGATAAAAATCGTTACTAGACTGCAGATCTTTATGCAAAATAAAAATTTTCTGCATTTTCCTACAATTTTGAATTTCATCTACTAAAATTTCCTATAAATGCATAAAGATCTACAGTCTAATTACAATTGGTTTGTCGCGTTATGCACCTTAAATAAAAGAGGCCAATCCTTGTATTCAAGCTTTACAACTGCATCGGAAGGTTCGATTTCACATTTCATCGCCACTTGCATCTCCCCAAGCGACTTCTTCTTGCTTTTCTTTTTGCTTTGATCTGCAAAACAGAAACAAAAGTTAACCTATAGAATTTTTGTAATGTTCACTCCGCAAGCCAAGTAATATTGCACGGTGTCTATATATTTACGTGGAGAAGTGATTTTATCATAATGTAAATGTAATTAGCAGGCATAACACGTTGTACTTAAAGTAGTATCATTAATCGGGACTCCAGATCAGCATGGAAGCACGTGTTTACCGCTATGATTTCAGGCAACACTTGTATCAAAAAGAGAACGTCTTTTAGTTAAGAATCGTTTGAAGTTAAGCTAATAAGTATAACGTGACATGTGTTACATTAACTAACGTAATAAATATATTAATTGAACAACAATTACCACTTTCTGCCATTATTAAGCGAGTAGAACCAACACGTGCACTCGAAGTAAACCGACGGGGCACCAAACACGCGGGCGCGGGAGCGTCTGCGTCCTGTGATTTAACGTCATGAACTACGTGCAATATAGATTCACTATAGAGAAGAAATATTTCAATATATTATAAGAACATCAGGAACCGTACGTTGCAAGACACTCGAAGAAAATGACTGAATATTCGAAGTACAGTGCAATGTAAATATGAGAATGCAATTGTAAATCTACTCATGAGAATACACACGGTTGTAGTCCATCTTGAATATTTGTTATGCAGGGATAGGGACTGGTTTTAAATTCAACTGCAATTTCCCTCCAACTCCCAGGACTCCAGGAGAAACATTTCGTTTAGCAATGCAATTTTATAAAAACTTAGAATGAAAAGTGACACGACTAGTGCAGTTATTTAGAAGATATGATAGACAATTGTATAATGACTGTTCGCAAGTGTTCAATTGCAATATGTACTCTCTGGTTGCCAAACGATGCATTGTCGTGCATTCAGTTTTGTGAACAGCACGCTTGCGTCCAGTAATATTAAAGTGAATTAAACACGATAAATACAACAAATATTCCCATGTCGAAAATCACGGCAAAATGTTTGTGGAAAGTTTAGAAAGAGGATTCTATCGATTGTTAAGAGACGATGTGAGTAACATTTTCAACATAGGTTTTCTTTGTTGATTTAGTTTATTTATATAGGTTAAATACTCTTATTTTTTATTGTTATTCTTTTATTTTGAGTCACAATATAATTTTACCGATATCTTAACTTTTCAGTTAACATTGTTAATTGTTAATTGTATTCAAATTTTATGTTCAATATTACGATTACATTCGATAATAATACAATGCAATAAAGTGGCTTTAATATGTTTATTGTAGAGATGTTTGTTACTGGTTAACTTCGATGTTGACGCCATTTGTGCCTGCAGAATATTGCAACAACTTTTTAAAAATGATAACATGATATACACTCTTGTGCCTATCCAAGGGATTCAGGACATGATTCATGCCTTTGAGGAGAATTGTGAGGAGGTAACAAAAATATGATAATACGAAGAAAAATATATTTCTCTGCAATAGGATTAATGATTGTCTATTATTTCTCTAGATAAAAAATGTTATCTTGATAAATTGTGGTGGTACGTTAGACTTAGTGGAATTGCTACAACCAGCAGAATCTGTGATATTTTATATTCTTGATAGCCATAGGCCTTATGATTTGTGTAATGTATATTCAGAAGAGCAAGTTCGTATACTTGGCAAACCCGATGAGGACGATGAAATTCCAGAATACAATGAAATCTTCCGAGACGATTCTGTAAGTCTCTTTCTTTTATTCAGTATAATATACACCGATGTATCGACAAAAAATATGTTATATGTAAATATATTTAGTCCGACGAAGACGAGGATGAAGATGTAGATGTAGACAGTGAAGACTCCAGATCAAAGAGACGAAGATTGAACGAAGAAGATATTATTAAAAAAGCAGAACGAAGAAAATGGGCTGAAAATAGAACAACTATTCTGTTTAATTATACACAGTACAGTTATTACGGCAGATCGGTATGTCATAATTCTTGAAAATTTTGGGATTCTTCAGCAAATTTGAGTTTGAAAATTTTCGAGAACCTGTCCTAATCCCAAATAAAATTCTCGACTGGACATTTTCGGGTTCTCGCGCACCTATACTTACAAATATTATCGCTTGCACTACGCTCCTTATTGTTTTAGAGTGCAATGACTATTTTTGAAATGGCATGGAACATGTCGAAAGACAATTTGGATATGGTCTGGTGGGCCATAGTTGGCTCTACAGAACAGGCCATTCTTGGCAAGGTAGAAACAAGATTGACTGTTCTGGAAGAGGGATTTCTTCATTCTCACGTGTCCAGATTAACTCACAAGCAAGGAGGTGAAATTGAGAGACAGCAACAGCAACAGCAGCAGCAGCAACAAAGTAGAATCCGGATTACTTATGATAAAGAGTATCCTTTGTCACAATTATGTTGAATTACACTGTTAACAAAAATCCCTTAGAAACGTTCATTCAAGGTTACAATTTTAAACGTGTGTTGAACGTTTCTTTTCTCTATTTTGTTCTTTATACATAAAACAGTCTTTCTCTAGCATTGTATCGACACTGGACCGTGGAAGCTAGTTTGAGGCATTCGGTACCAACTGCTGTGTCGCTAAGATTGTGGTCAGTTAGAGGAGAGCAAAGATTGAAGGAACTTTTAGCGGAAATGGGTTTGCCTTTAGCGCAGTCGAAGCAACGGTTCTGTGCAATGGATCTGGCGCTTAGACAAGAGTTCAGACAGATGGTTGAAAAGTTAGCAGGGAAATACAAAGTAGACACTATCATCGGGACTAGTTTTACTCTCCAATACGGCTACAGGTTCAAATACTGTGCCTCAGACATAGTTTATGCTATGCTCGCATTAATGGAATCCTCTGTAAGTTGAAAGTTCTCGCATATTATTAGTTGACTGTGGATTTTATGCATTTATTTATTAGCCAGAAGAAACAAATTTTTATTTGACTTTAGTACCCTGTAATTGACGAAGAACATTTTTATTTTGCATAAAGATCCGCAGTCTAATTATTACCGTCGAATTTCGAAAGTTACTCAGGTGAACGTTTCGATTTTACAGTCGAAAGAGAAGTTACCGCAGCGCTGCTTTCTAGACGCTTTGGATTGTTTGTCGCGCACGAAAAAAGAGAATCTAGAAACTGGAATAGATAAAGCGAAACTTATGCTCAGCAGTATCTTTAAAACTGCCCAAGGTATTTTGCAAATGAAGCAAATCAGAAGCGCCGGCTCGTTTCTTTATGTAGTTATACCTGAGGGAAGCATCGATAATCAAGTGTTCGCGCATCCTCATTCACTGCTGATGTTAGCTCAGTTTACTCTGAAGGCTTATGTCGATTCCTCAAAGATTAGAAGAGCACCGGAATGGCCACTTGTTGTCTCTTCGGTATGCAACACAGAGACTGGCACATGTCTGATGGTTGGTATACCACCGGTGTGCGAAGATCAACCAAGAAGGTAGATGTTTATTGAATGATGAGTCGTAAATGTATTTCATTTAATTACAATAATGTTGATTTGCTACAGTCTATTCGGAAGAGCTTTCGAACAAGCAGCTAAAAATACAAATTGTTATATAGAAGCAGACTACTTTGATACTACATGTAAGTATTGTTCGTAAGTATTGTTCTCTTAATATGTTTTCAATTAACAAAGAAACTGTTCTCTGGCTGTTTCAGTGATAAGACTGAAAATCGAAGAAAGACCAAAATTCATGGACGCTCTGGCAGCTCTTCTGGCGTAAAGTTATTTTTAACGATTTAATTGACGTGTGAAAATAAGAATTCTTCGGTTATTATTTATTTTGTAGATAAACTAGAATAGACAGCGAGACGACGATGTCGTTTAAAAAAATACGGCGACGGGATTGCTTCAATATATGCTTTATTTTTCGTGACATGCTGAAACTCATTGATAAAAAACTCGACTTAGTAATATTCGTTTTAACTCTATGACACGTAGCTTTAATTCATACTTGTAGATATGTGTATAAAGTACAGTTACTCCAACGTATAGTATAGCACTTTTTGTTTGTGTACGGAAAACGGTTAGTCAAGGTATACCGATTGAAATGAATGTTGAATGAAGAGAAGAAGGATGGAAACCAAATCGGAATGAATTGTACTTATGGCGAAATGATCGGTTTATATCGGTAAACACATATCATGTAAAAATGACGATAGACATAATTTTTATATAAAAATAACTGAACGTACAAAATAAAAATAAAAAGTTCACGAATAAAGCTGTTCCAATTTTTCATATCTGTTTATTCTTCACTTTGCAAAAGTTATGTTAATCTTTGAGACACGAGATTTTACGGAATCTACGACTATTTGCCTGTAGAGCGAACAGGATGGATGAGCATATTTTTCAGTATCTCGTGATACGTCCGACGTGTTCATTTTGGCGATCATTAAATAATACATTATTATTATTATTATTATATATATTAAACATATCCGTGCGCGTGTACACTTGAAAATACAATTCGCTCAATTTTTATTGACTATGTAATATATATATATATGTATATATATGTATAATACATGTCTTTTGGTTACGTCCACAAGGGGTGTACGAATACAGGGCGCAGCTCTGCGCGGGATATCCGTTCTACTCAAAGGAGCAATGGTATCACAGAGATAGGATTGAGAAGAGAGGACTTGGGGTTTTTCTTTATTCGGTGGTTGTATAATGACCACTTTGAAAACCTAACTGCTCCTTCCTTCACGCGTGGTCTTCAAATATAATTTGTATAAAACTTATTCGCCGGTTCACACGAATTCAAGTAGAAACGTGGTCGGTTTTCTCAGTTTTGTGGACCGTGGTGATTTTGTTTATAGGCAGTTTGTCGTTACGAAACCCTTCTACGAACTGTTGTACAGAATCCACAGTTATCTCGGCGCCGTCCTCCATCACCACGTAAACTCCTCGAGGTATGTCGATCGCCGTTAGAAGAGGCACAGCATCGTCTAATCCCACGAATTCACGGAGGATGTCCGACGTTTCACCCTTTAACGAAAACAGTTCTGTATCACTCCGATAATTAGCTAATTGGATAAAGATTACAATGAAAACCATACAGCCTTCTCTTTTAGTTTTCAGATGTAGAATATTCTAACTTTCTTATCTATTGACTCACAAAGAATTAACTCGAATCCGGAAATTCAAAAGAAACTATGAAACTTTCGGGATATATATATATAGTTCACATGTAGTATGTATTAACAAAACTTCTTTATCTTTCATTACTTTTTTATGGGACTTTTACGAACGTATTTGTGGCATTGTCCTTATTAAAATTGCACTAAACATGATTTTGTAGGTTCGGTGCGATCGACGAAGTTACAAAGAAATAGCAGAACCACAGGATCTAAGAAACAGAGCACGGACTCGAGGGTTTTTCTTAGATCAAGGCTTCGCTGTTTTATAATTTATTGAATTTTCGGGTTCGGGATCATTCCTCTTTAGAACGGTACTTACATCTAACGCTATATAAAATTGCAAAATATCATCTGGATCATCATAATTTGGATCATAATCAGGTCTGTTGTTCCTGTACGCTTGTGCAGCAGGCAACAGTACGCCCTCCGCGAATTGTATCTCGCAGTCGTCACCTTCTGTGAAAGTATCGTTTGTTAATGTCACCGCTATCAAGGTAAAATTAAAACACTTCAAAGTACAATGTTTCGGATGAGCTTACCTACAAAAAGTATGATAGCCGGCGCATCGTGTAACGAAGTAGCATACTTTTCTGTTAAGATATTTACCAAACGACTGGTCCACGGAAAGTTCTGCGCGAAACAACAAAATTATAAATTATAGTTCCACCCTAACGTTTTAAGTTCTTTATAAATTGGAAATGATTATTTTTCTAGGAGCAAGCGCGGTAATGGTTAAAATAAGAAATGCAAAATGAAGAGTATCACTTGAAACCACTCGAGAAGGATTACGTAATTGGAAACTTTTAAGTATAAATTCTTAGGATATTGAAAGTTTTTATCTACCAGTCCTTCGGGATCCTCAATCAATTCCGCCCGACCATCTAAAGTTATAATATTATCCCGGGGATCGAGTATCACTAAAGTTGGTATTGCTTGTACGTCAAGGGCTCTCGCTAATTTTCGTCGTCTCTCCTCCTGACTAAAAGGTATCCTCAACCAAGGCATCGATTCAATATAAACGTTATAAGATTCTTCACTCCTGGAAACAGAAATTACGAATCAATTCATTATGTTGTACGAATCCGCTCGTTCAGAATCCTCAATATTGTGGAAGATAAAGCTATCAATTAAATACGAACTCGATGGAAATGGTCAGTTGGATTGATAGAACAACTTTCTGCATTTTAAAAACGACTGCAATCTTTTTATTCGATATCAGATTGAACTGTAACATGTAACAAAGTATAAAAATTATCTTACCTATCCGAACTCACGAAGATCACCTCGAAATCATGGCCCCTCTCCCGAATTCGCTGATACGTGTCCACGAGTTGCGGAGTAAATGCTTTGCAAGGTGGGCACTAGCATAAAAACGAAAATATAAAAATTCATATGTTATCTCTGCTGCGATATAATTGAAGAAAAATGTTCTCACCAGTCTACACAAATATACTTCGTCATCCACAAAACTAAAAATTTCTATCTCCTGTTCTTTGGCTTGTGATCAACCCCTCGAGCAGACTCTACTAAATATTTATATTGTCCATTCTTACTTAATATTTTGTTGTTATCAATATTTAGCTGTCAGACTAAATGCTGTTGCACAATAAATATTAATTTTATCATCAATAGAACTAAATCATAAGTCGAGGGGTTGAAGGAGGAAATTGGTACTTTCTATATGTTAACAATTTATCTATCCGTAGTTTATTAACAGGATTTTAACGACTGAATCTTAATAATTTTATTCTATGAAATAATTTCAGAAGAAGTTGTTACGATATATAACTTCTAAAAATTTGTTGTATCATTAATGAAGTTGCTAAAGGTCTTAATGACACGATTGTTACAGAGGTAAGAAAATTGTACGTTCCTCGTAGTTGGCACTTTCCTAGCGTCCGTTCCTCAACGATTCATTAAAAAGGAAAATCTGTATACCCAGTGTGCGCTAAAGTAGACACCCTTGAAGCAATGGCGCAGCTCCTCATGCAGCATAGGCTCGTTGGAGTCGCGAGCTCCGCATGGTAATAAAGGGCCATCCTCGAGAGCTGCCTTCGGATGCGGTGGTTTCCAAGGGAATTCAGTACCGGTTGGATCGCCGATGGTTCGTTCAACACCTCCTCGGGTCACTACCGAGCCATTTGTGCCATCCAATAAAATCAGAGTCGGTACACCGGCTTTTATCCGGTACCTCCGAGTCAACCTTGTCTGTAAAAAATCGAAAGGAAAAAAAGCAAATGATAGTTGATCGTCTGCGAGAGCGATTAAACATTGATCCTTGAGGATTCTTCATCGATATTCATCAGCCGAGTGCTTCGCTTTTAATCGATCGGATGTGACTTCTATTAAACAGACGCGGACTTCGAGAGCAAGAACATCGAGACTATGAAATACGCTGCAAATATGAATAATAAAACTGGAATGAAATTATTAGATTACATCAGATGATTGCATAAGTTCGTGCCCGATTTGAAAATAAAATTCAATGGTTAAATTTTAAAGAATACAGCTTTGTTCATCAATTGTATAGTCACCATTCTTTTCCAATAATTGTAGAATATATAATTTTTTCTCATACTCTACCGTGCAGTAAAGTTTGCGACATCGATGAGAATCGGGCACGAACTTACGCAATCATTTAATATCATTGAGACACTGAGCTGTTATGATTGTAGTTTCTGTTTTAGGATCTATTAAAAAAAGTCCTCAGCCGACTTCCAAAAATTATGGAACGATCGCCGGTAGATCAGGAATTCGCTCAGCATCGGAACGGAATAAAAACCTCATTGAAGTTCGCAACAATGCAGCCCTTCGTAAACGCAGAAATCGAATTACCAGGGTAGCCGAGAAAGGGTAGCAATTTGCCGGACAATTCGGCAGGATCGATCGGGGCAACGTCGATTTCTCGGAAGTTCGTTTCTCGTAACCGTCCGAAAGGCAGGAGGAAAGAGGAAAACGATGGATTAAAACGAAGAAGAGAAGCCAGGAATCGAAATCCATCGATAGCGCGATGCGTGAGTAGAATACGCGTCGTATAAGTGAGTATCCGTCGCGGGCGTAAGTAATTCGAGGCACGTAACGTGCCTGTGTTTCTTCCGTTATCGTTCCACCCCCGCTCGGATACGAAATTCAACCACGGCAAAAAGGGCGCAACGAGTGTCTGCGGGGGAGAGAGTAATGTCTGCTGACAATGAGTGCTATCCCACTCTCTCCCCTCCCTCCCTTGGCCAGCAGCATGATTACAGGCGGTGGAAGAGGCCGAAAGAAAGGGAAGAAGGGTTTTCGAGAGCGCGATACTAGAAACTGGTAGAAAGCTTTCCACCGCGCCGCTGTGAAGAAGATAAGGACAAGGGACACGCAGAAAGAGAGACACGTGAAAATACGGAACCCAAAGGGAGTGCGGAGGTGGCTAAGTAAGGCTGAGATTTTCGTGTCTTCCTAGATAAGCAATCAACCCTTTCGACGCGCGTGTCTGAACGGTGTATTACACTGAAACTTTTTAGCGGACCACCGCACCGAGGAGACGGGTTTTCTACTTGTACTTCTCCCGTAAAACGATCGGGAATGGAAGAGTCTGCCGATAATAAGTACCGTCTCGTCTCGCGTCTCTTCTAGCAGGCTGCACGAGCACAGTAGTATCAGCCATGGAAACAGACACGATAGGGGAAAAATGCGGGAAGCTTCTCTGTTCCGACTACGATAAAGGAGAACGACTCCTACCGGTTCTTTCGTTTTATTTCTTCGACGGTTGCTTCGCCGCGTCTCTTCTTGCAATCTCTCCAAAATGTCGCCGTTAGGCACCGTTCTTATACTCTTCCGTTTTAAGAAATTTCAAACTGCTCTTTGTGACGGGAATCATCCCCTTGAGATTCGTCTAATGTTCGATGCGCCCGCTGGCTAGACTGAAACGCGTTCTCCGGTTGCAATGGCCGAGTAAAATGAATTTACCGTTTGTTTGTACGAAAGTCAGAAATACGATGTGTGTGTGTGTGTCTTTTGAAAATTAATTTACCATTCGTTTACACAGAAATCAGGAATTTGCTGTAGCGTCTGATGACTTGTCTTCTAATCGCGAGAAGACAAGTGTTATTAAGTGTAAGAAATAATTTGACGCCTTTCAAAAATCAATTTTCGATTTATGTGCACGAGAATCAGAAATTCGCTGTAGCTTTTGAGAATTTTGCACTTAGAATTGCTACTACTCGCTGTACAATGAGTATAGAAATGAATTTAGTATCCTTTTTGTCATTTCGTGTGTAATTCGCTACAAAAAAAGAAAATATGCGCACCTTTTAAAGAGTTTTGTATAGGCGTGTCAACAAAATAATGTTGAAGTAACCAGGATAGATGATGATTCAACGGTGCAAGGTTCGACGAACAACCAGCGTGAGACATAAAATAAATGATAAGTCGTACGTGTAATGACATACAAATAATTTCTACGACATTTTTCAGCATTTTCATAGTTTCCGTGATACAGTTCCCAACGGTAAAGAATAATTTTGAAAAAGAGGATTTTGAAAATACATAAATAACGCGCTTTAACAGAATTGTTAAAGCGGCTCGACGCGAAACGCGGAGAGGAATTACTCGAGAGTGAAACTGCGACGTCGCACCGTGTTAGTAAACAAGCATAGAATTATCTTCGTCGACGATAAATTCCGCCTGATCGATAATAATTACGAGCTTGTGCGAGACGACGCTCGATTAGACTTAAATTAATTTTTCTCCAGCCGCTGAGCGAGCGATTATCGATTTTCGCAGGCCGCACCGGGAAATACATTGCCGCGCTTACGAGAAAATGATCGGGACACTGAATGCCCATAGAATTCATAATTACTGCGGTAGAAATCGAACAAAGGAGATTGAAACAACGGCCGTATTGTAGAATGCTTTCCTATCGAAATGTAAAGCCGTGTCCCCCGACTGGTGAAGATTTCTCGCTCGAGATTCGTTCGAGTGGTTCGAGGTAAAAATGATGGAATTACTACGAACGCTTCGAGTAGCTGTCGGGATCAGAGAAAACTTGTCACGATCTAAAACAGCGAACGATAGACTGTTAAATTACAATTGTTATCGAACCGCTGAAATTGGCCTGCTTCTAAGGACTTGGATAATTTAAAAATACTGCAATGACATTTCTCTCAACAACGTGGGTTAAGAAATATGCTTGTGAAAGATCACTTTAACGGCACGGTAACATTTTGGTTTTAATGTCATACAATTAAAAATACGTGTTCACGTTAGAAGGAAAAGTTAAAGGTTGATTATTATTGCTGAAGAGACGTATCTCCGTTATAAAAACTTGTGTAATAAAATAGCCAATGCATGTACATCGCTAAAAGTAACTCGTAAGCTAATTTATTATAAAATTTTTATTGCCGTGCAAATGCCTGAAGAAGCGTTTTTACGATCCCAGTGACTGTAGGGAAGAAGAAGAATTCGGTCGACCTAAATTGCGACTTTTAAAAGATTTCATAATTAGCAGGACGTCGCCTGTGATCCGATTTAATTCGCGAAAAATGGTTGAAGCAACAATCGGCTGAAGAGTGCGCAAGGTTTAAAGAGTACTGTGCCATTATTTGCTTCGTTAAAAGTTTCATTCAACGTCGGTCGGCAAGACACACAAAACTTGCTCGTCAGCCGAGCTGTTAATAACCCTAATGAGTATATTCACGGTCTAATAGAGGACTGTCTCATTTGGTGCTCGTCGGGACAGAAACGGAGATAACAATTAGCCGGTGGAGCGAATCGAGTGGGCGTCGTAACACCCTAGAGTATACAAAGGCGACAGGCACAAGCGCCTATCGGGTACCCATCAAATCCTCCATCAACCGGCAGAGGAACGTGATATTGCCGAACTTTTGGCTCCAAAGCCTTTCACGAGCCTCTACCATTAACCCCGACAGCTCGACATCGTTTACACGGCACTCGGAAACCTAAGAATATTCTACATCTACGCGGTGAATTATATTGAAATGCAATAATTGATAACGAATATGTTTTTCGTTATCAATTTTTAACAATTCGAGTAAACGCAAGCATACATCAAGTATATATTTTGTTTTGCATATAGAACATTTTGAAGATTGCGAAAGAAATCAGAAGGCAAGGTGCGACGAAAACGAAAATTCCATTTTCCAGTTTCCATGTCTGTAGACATCGCGCGTTTTATACGTTTCGATGCATAAAATCATGCTCAGAATTTACGATCCCCTAAAACCTCCTCTTGGAAAATGTTCAATAAAGTTTCATAGGATTTCCAGCAATTTTGGAATACAAGTGTTAATAAAATGAAAAGTTTATGGCGATTTCTATGCGTTTCTATGCATAAAATCATCCTCAGCGTTTACGATCTTCTAAAATCTGCAAAATGTTCGATGAAGTTCTATAGAATTTTTGTTTTATAATTCATGTAATTATTTAAGAACAACCTTCCCAATCTCGGAAACGTAAGTGGCAATAAATAATCTTTTTAAGTGGCCTGAACCAGACAGGAATATTTTCCCCTGTATTTCCGGATAATCTTAAATCTCGAGAATACAATTCTGAGGTATAGTGGATGAATTTAAAAAATTGGCTACCGATCCTGAACGGTTGCCAAGTCTGCGGCGGAATAAGATTTCTATTGATGTAAATATCTTGTTGGCTTTTTCTCCTATTGTACGGGATCTGTGCATAATGCATTCAACGTCAATAGCAACGTTGGCATGATTTTTCCACGGGGGACAAAATTCATGCTCGAAAGATCCGACTGTACGGCATCTGGCCGTGAAAACCCACTCCCTTCCGACAAATCAAATATTTATCCGAACGAAGACTCGAAGCACGCATCGAAATAATATTTGCTCCGTTTCTTGGATTCTTCTTGACATTCTTAGAAATGGAAAAAGTCGAGGGAAACTGTTGAACTAACAATTCAGCATTCGCAGACAATCATTTATTTCAAAGAAGAGCATAAATATGTGCTCGAATAATATTCGTTCTATATGTCAAATGTATTTTACTATTTTTAAAATCGATAAGAAGTGAGAAAACTCTTGAACCTCCAAAAATCCATGTCTTATCAATAAATCACTGAAGTATCATTCTCTCAGATCATGAATAGCGCTTGCTATCTTTAAACGGGGAAAGGTGCGACAAACCTTCGAAAAACGCGCCCTTGTCGACTAATCAATTTAACACCTAAAGCAATCGCTGTCTGAACCCTCTACATCTTAGACACTCCCCCCCCCCCCCCCAGAAAAGGGAGAATCGCGAGAAAACAGTAGAACCTTTCAACACAAGATAAATTTACCAATCCTCCGAGCCAAAAGAAAAATTTATCAAACACCCCTCTAACACTTCCAACAGTTCATAGTCTAAGAAACCATCCCAGAAGACACATCAACCCTGAAAAAACCTGCTCCTCGAGCAGCTGAAAAAACAGAATCATTTGGAATGCAGGTGAACGGACCCGACAAGCCAGACAAAGTTGCCAAAGCCAAGCATCGTTGCCCGTGCAAACTATTTCGGCTCTGAACTTAACCGAAACTACCCTCGCCGGTCCTGGCCAGAGAGAACCCTTAAGACCCAATTCCGCGTGATCCTCTATTTCGACGAGGTAGAGAGTTTGCGAGAAAAAATTAAACGAAAAGGAGAAGTTGTAAAACGACGTAGGTAGCAGAGAGCGACTACCGGCGAATAATCCGCGAAATACGGAAAATTCGAAACCGATGCGCGACTCCGGTGGACACAAAGGAAATCAGGGAAAGGATCTCCTTCCTCTCTACCGTCTCTATTTCTCGATTTCGCCTTTCTTCTCGTCGCTGGTTCTCCCGGAGGCAGCGAATTAAAAAGGGGAAGAGGAGGATCTGTAAAACGAGCGATGTTCGGCGAATAACCCTGACGGGTGTTTGACCCGTGAAGGTTGCTATTGCAGGTTGCTATCCGGCGGAATACGGGAAATTCTAAACTGATGCGCGACTTCGGTGGACACAAAGGGGGTTGAACGCGCGCCGGAATAAGGAAGGGTCTGGTCTCCTCTTGTCGCGTCTCTGTTTCTCGATGCGGCTTCTCTCCGTCGCTCCCGTTCTCCTCGAGGCACCGAATGTGCGACGTCGTACGTTATCGCGACCCTCCACGGGGAGGCATTACCTCGTCCCTTTCGTATATTTCCTACGGCGCTTTCTCTCGTTCGTTCCTGCGGGGCCCGCGCGTATATACGTTCGTTTGCCGTCTCCGTCTCGAGCGGTCGATAACGCGTAACGTCCTCCCTTGGCGTTGCTGCTGCCGCTCGCTCGACGGTGCTATCGTTATTTCCCCCGGTGGTCTGTATGTCCCCTACCACCATCACCACCACCACCATCACCACCACCACCATCACCACCACCACCATCACTACCCAACCACCCCCATCGCACTCCTGCTTGCTCGTTCCCCCGTGTCGTCCTTGCTTACTCTCGTCGATTCTCTCTACCACCCCACCCCTCTACGATCCCTCCTCTCTCTCTCTCCCTCGACTCCTCTATCTGCCCTCGCGGACCCTTACACACCGGCAACTTCTCTGTATCAGGGGAAAAAAAAGGAACGCTAGTGTAATATCACTATTTTTTTATCCTATCCTGATCAACCCCTCCACAATAGCCTTGCCCCTAACCACCCCCAATGAACATTCCTGCAGCGCAGACCTCGGTTTGTCTGCGACTCGAATACTCGGACCATGTTTATGCTAATTCCGGACTGAAGAGGTTTGTTTCCGAGATGTTCCATGTGAGAATTTTGTTAGACACTTTAGTGGTTCGTGGAAATTGTCTGGTATTGTAGTAGATTGCGGATCTTTGTGCAGAATATATGTATGCGCTACGAATTATTTTACGGGTGTAGCGTTATCATTGAATTTTATTGTTATGAATATTCTTTTAGAAGAAGCCTGTTTACATTTATCGTGTGCTTATATGCTTTTCAATGACTGATCGATAAAAATATAAAGTGTGTTGTTTCGGTTTAAAGGAAATTGGTAACATACGTCTCTTTAGTAGAAACTGTTCGAGATTCTCGTCACGAGTCTGACACGTTTCTTGGGACTTTCATTAATGTAGCACATTTTGTTCTTTCAACAGCATTGCCCTAGAATCTTTTGAGCAACTATTTCCGAGGTGCGCACGAGGGTTAGTACCACACCTCGGAAGCTTAATCTTCATTATGTTTTGTGCGCGAGTGGTGTACGCCTCGTTAGTTCCTCGCTACACATTCTTTCATATTGCATTTTACACGACTGCTACCTTCTCACTTTGCTAGACTAACGGATCTTCGTGGGAAATAAAATTTTCTTGTTATCGTCAGGAATAAAAGTGCTATTCGACAAAGAGCAATTCCTCCAGCAATCAGATTTTAACTCTGTTATCTCAACTTGAACTATCAGAGAACGGACGAAATTAACTTAACTAAATCAATCTAATATTTGTAAAACTGTACGAGTGTTATGAAAAAATACATTTTTTCAAGTTTCTCACTGTTTTAGGGCTTCGAGAAAGATTACACCGATATTTCGGCTGCCGTTGCAGTAAGCTGCATTCGGAGTCGAATGACACGAGGAATTCGATCCTTTTCTGAACCTAACGGTGTACATCTATATATCACTTTTTTAATGCACCTGTAGTCACGCACCTGCAGATTTATACATATACTTTCTAGATACGATGATTTTTTTTAAAGCTCAGTATACAATGAAGCTTCAACGAATTTCTTATTTTATATGAAATCTAACGAAACTTTTCTGGTTTCTTAACATCAATAACTAAAGTTAACAAACCTTACGTATTTTCACGTAAATCTAGATTAGCTTATGCAGCAGCTAGGCATCAACCGTGCGAGTAATCCAGCTGTTATCATTCTCATCAAGCAACGACGCAAGTCATCGAGACCATCACTCTTGCAGCGACAGATAAGAAAAGGTGCAGTACAACCTCCTGTATCCGAATTAATCGAGAGACGTGACTGTGTACTTTCGCGATATTGAGATTCACGTAAAAACTTACAAATTGCCATTGACAATCATTTCACGTTGCGGTATAGTCGCGAATAAATTGCAGATTTTATGGGTTTCTCAATAAACATTTTAATTCACTTCTATCGAAGGAAAATATTACCGATAATGTATAAATCTTTGCTTTCATAAATTTTTCTTATTAATTGACTTCAGGTTTCACGCATTTCTGATAAAAATTTCCATTCAACTCAGATCCCTGCCAATCAAAGAAAAAATCTTTCATCTCCCATTAATTTCCAAGATGTGCTTATTACCCATTCACGGTCAAACAAAATTCCCTCTAACGAGCATAAATTTCAATTCATCCGGAGGTCCACAGTCTAATTATAAGCATGAAAAATCAATAGAGCCCGTCGGCCGGACATGGCGCCTCCATTAAGTATTTAGCAGCCATAAGGTACACAAATTTATGCGTGCGGCAGGTGCACGCGTAGTTGTTATCGTTAAACTAATTTCGAGAGTGTACTCTGGAGCCGGAAGATTTTAACGCTCGGCGTAGGATAATTCGAAAAGTGACGTCTTTCAGTCTCCATTTTCTACCAGACACGCTCCTGGTCGGTCTCTCCTGCAAGGGGAACCCCTTGCCACACCGGGTATGACATCGGGTAGAAGACAAGCAATGGAGGGGAAAGGGATGAGATCACTGTTGACTCGTTCGCGCGCGTTCAATCGCCTCCTTCGTGAACGACAGAGGTGCGCAACGTGCACCCGGCCGAATATCAGAATCTCCACGCTGCTCTACGGGGTATTCCATAAATCTAAAGGGATGATTCCCGAGATTATATCAAGTTACTTTTTCCTTCGCAAAAATGTTCTCCGCAGCTTCACTAAGAAGTTTTTCCACATTCTAGACTTCTTCTTTCCAGATGCAGCCTAACGTTGAGAATTCACGAAGTACAGGGTGAACCACGAATGGCCACGATTCGTGGTATTCCATAAATGTTGACTAAAGGGATGATTCCCGAGATTATTTCAAGTTACTTTTTCCTTTACGAAAATGTTCTCCGCAGCTTCACTAAGAAGTTTTTCCACATTCTACACTTCTTCTTTCCAGATGCAGCCTAACGTTGAGAATTCACGAACTACAGGGTGAACCACGAATGGCCACGATTCGTGGTATTCCATAAATGTTGACTAAAGGGATGATTCCCGAGATTATTTCAAGTTACTTTTTCCTTTACGAAAATGTTCTCCGCAGCTTCACTAAGAAGTTTTTCCACATTCTACACTTCTTCTTTCCAGATGCAGCCTAACGTTGAGAATTCACGAAGTACAGGGTGAACCACGAATGGCCACGATTCGTGGTTCACCCTGTATACTCCTTCTGTTAACCCCGAGCTTCCTGAGCCTCGAGCAGTCTCGTAAATTTCTAAGCTTCTCGCACTCGAGGTTTACACGGTTGTCCTGAAAGAATGGTCTGTCTTCCGATAAAAATTGTTAACATTCGACTAGACATTGCGAACAAGGTAAAATGGCATCGATAGTTATGACGTACATAACGGATCAAATTTTTACTTCAACTGTTCGATGCTGGATTTTAACCGAGGTTGCAGCTTTCTTTAAACATTTAAAAAATTAAACATCTCTTCCGGCCTAGTATATTTCCATTTTCTATGATTTTTTAAATTTTATGGATACGAAACTGTTATAAAGCCTCCTCATACGATACCTAAATGTTTAGTAATCGATATATTTAAGATATCTATATATATTTCTATATATTTAGATATCGATATATTTAATAATGCAAACGATATTTTGAATAATGGTACAGAAATTTTTAGTGGCGTCTCTCTCTATCAGAGTCACCACTCGAGTGCTAAGGGTGAAAATGTATTTAACACATAGAGAGCTGCTACCGGTAATGGGATTGTCGAGTTTCGATGCCGAGTAGTCCCTCGAGGTTGCGCACCTCTGGAGTACACAGATACCGCGCGGTCTCCCGACGTCTCTCGTTCAAAAGAGAGAGAGACTGACGAGACCACTGTGTTTCCATTGGTCAACCCCAGTAGCGTCTTAAGCTGCCGCGCTTTCAATTGCACGCAAACGAATACACACGGGTTTCTTGTGGCTCGACATGAAAATACACCAGAGCACGGGGGAAATGGCGTCCTGAAACGGATCGATCTTATATAGGCTACGAATGACAACGGGGAGAGACGTTCCAGAACCCGTTTTCGTCCCTGTTCACCCTAGAAAGACCAAGGTAATCGCAAAATATTCCGTCTCTACTTGTACTGAATATCCATAAAGTCTACGTTTCCAAAGAATTATTTACTGGTTCAAAGAGTTCCAGTAATCAAACACTTTCTACAATCATCTTTCAACGTTTCACAAGCCGATGGATCCTTCTTTCGTGAAATCTGCCTCCGAGGATGCTTTATTAGGTCCCTCGAAAAACAAATAGAACCAACAACTCAGCCTCGATCACAGTCTACTCAATTTTGTTTGGGATTATTGTGTAAAATATTTTTAAGCATCCTCCTGGTATTTATTGAATTTGATATTTGGTAATTGTAGACAGTGGTCGCGAACAACCTTGCTGTTAATACTATTAACACGCTATCGGTAGATAAAACGTTTCGAGAAGATTTTAACGAGTCCGAAAATGGAGCATGAACTTTTGCAATTTGCAGAATACACATAGTATACAAACAGCATGTTCGTTATCCCATCAACGTTTCGTTACATATTAAACTACCCCTTCTCCAAACATACCACTTGCTTTCCCAAAAGAACTCTACTTTTCCAGCAAAACTAAAATTTTTCCGATAAATTTCTCCCCAACCGAAAACATCCCGAAAAGCTCCACGATTGAAGAGAAATAAGCAGAATTTTTCGAGAGTTAGCCGTTTACAGGATAGAGGGGCTCGGCAGAAAGCGACGCAGCTTGCGAGGAGATAATTTGCAGACGGACTTGTCGCGGGCGAGGAAAGTGCACAGACGGCAAACGGCGCAAACATTTAATTTTTCCCCGGTGTATCACCGGCACCGTTTGCACACGAGCACGACGACGATACGTACACCGTTATAGCGCGGGAATGTAGGAAGCCGTAAAAGCGCGTGGACGGTATCCATCGGTAGGGTGTTTCTCGCGCGAGTTTTCGACTCGTAGATAGCGAAATACATTTATTCGGGCCGATTCCCGCGTGCGGCTCTTTGGTTCTTTTCCTTTGACCGCGGCACAGCGGCCGAGTAGGTCGTGTGTAATCTACACGATATGTTAGCTAAAAAGCAGACTGGTGCGGGAGAGTAAGGAAACACACACACACACACAAAGAAATAGCGAGAGAAAGAGAGAACATACGAAAGAAAGACGAGCAGAGGGTTGGAGCGATACATAGCGCCGCGTGCGCACGGGCCACTCTCTCTCTCTCTGTCTGTCTCTCTTCGTGTACGAGCTACCTCAAAGTCCATCTAGATTCCAACGTTTCTCCCATTCCTTTTTTCGTCTTCCCGTTTCAGTCGTTTTCGTGGGAAGAGGGACCTGCCTGTGCATTGCGCGGCCGATTCGCCTCCTCTCTTTTTCACCGTGTAGGTATATGTATACACCGGGCCAGCGTAAATATACTCGTTTCTTTCTTTTTCGCTTTTTCTCTATCTATCTCTCTCACTTTTTTTCATCCTTCCACCGCTACCTTCGCTTTCTTGATCTCGCCGGTCGAATGAGAAAGCTATTTGCGGAAGATATGGGTCGGCCACCCCGGAATGGAAAGGTTGCTGCTACTCGTTGCCTGTGACTCTTTTCTCTCTTTCCTCTCTACCTCTCTTTTTCCACGGCGCTACCCCGACCGGCCAGCAAAGGCGTGCACCTTTATGAAACGGTTTACGTCGTACAAACGATGAGCAGCGGCTCTATTACACCCCGGTTCTACAGACGGACGTCCTGGCGGACGCTATGCCGGCGCTTTGTACCCCTAATCGGTCAGTTTTGTCCGGCAAACTGGACAGTCCCTAAAGAAGTCAGGCTACCGACGCCAACCTTAACCGACTCGAGTTTAACCGGTGCGCTATGGGTCTCCGTAATTTATTATTTAACCCTTTCTTCGTGAAACCCCTGCGCTACGATTTATTTCACGATTACACTGATTAGAATAACTTCAGGCCCGAAAATGTTTCAGAAAAAAGATTCAAAATTTGCATTTTTCCTGTACGGTTACATTTACTTTAAACCTTCAATATTGATTACGAAAGTGTAGGCAATTTTTAGGTAGAAGGACCGAAGTAGGGGTGGAAGGTCCGAGCAAAGAGACGGGAAGCGAGTTTTATGGTGCAGACGTGACATTTAGTCAATTGGGGGACTTAAAACGATTTCCTAAATTTGCCAAGAGTCCCAAGTTTATTAGTGACGAACGCACCATAAAACTCGTGTACCCCGGACGAAACCCCAGATGGTTGATGAAAAGCTAGAGACGGCAATAACCCTACGGTCATGACCTTCCCTTACTCCACTGATTTCGGAGGGCGGGTTTTTTTTGACCAAAACACCTAAGCGATTGGGTGTCAGAAGAAAACGCCCACTTAGGGATAGGTATAAAAGACACAGCGTGTCAACAACCAGGCAGTAATCAAAGTAGCGTCGAAGAACAACTCCGAGTAACAGCCAAGTCCTAGCATGTCTAGCCGATCGTAACCACCCCTTACAAATATATATTTCATCCACTGCTTGAACTGACTCCCGTTTATTTTTAACCTCTCGACCGTCCTACAAAAGAATCAAATTTATTCTGTCTAAAAACAAAGGCATAACATATTTTTTGGTCTTTGCGACGACACTGCGGGACCGCTCGCAATTTCTATTCACCAGTGTTTCAATTTCGATGATTGATCAGAATTTTCGTTTTTCAATACGTTTGCTGCTTTTCAAGTTATTTCGGTGATAAGGAAAGGACTAGATCGGTCCAGTAGTTTCTTTCGGACACTTAAAACGTGTTTGAAGTTGCAGGTAATGCTTCGTTCAGAGTATTCGAATAAAAGTTGCACAGGATCTAAGTGAACTCAATGAGGTCGCATCCACGCCAACGAAAGAAGCAACCTAAATTGTCCGATGCATCTCTTTGGTCCCCCATAGATGTACCTTATCCATGGTTCGTGCGTCATCATTATTACCACGGCTTTATTACCCACTCAAGCATGCAAACGCATTATGCAATTACACGTATACACTACACAATTAGTCTGACAGCGTAATGGACGAGACTCGGCAGACTACTGTTGTTACATCGAACCCGGTGCATGTATTACGTGTACTCTTAGCAGCCAGAAATGGTTCTTCAAAATTTCAGTCTCCAGTTACTTTATATTCTTTCTTTCCAATCAGATCAATTATTAAAATCTACACCCCCAACAACCCTTGGAAATTTTATCGGACAGTCGAGTCGAACGTTGATCGCAACAAACCGAGAAAAGGTGCTTCGAGGCGGAAAAGGTTCTGAGACTACAGGGTCTGGCAAAAAAATGCATGGACTTCCGGCGTCCATTGTTCCTATTTGGCTGGGGGTAGAAAAATGTGGTGGAGCTTTGTAGGTGCGCTAACTCGTAAAGTTTCAGTATCCCATTATGCCTTGGTCAGGTGAACATCGTGCGTTCGCTGTCGAAATTTATTTATTAAATCAGATGTTCCCCGGCTGCATTATTTCGCATCGCAGTGACGTAGCATGGACAGCGCGCTCACCCGATCTCGCGCCATGTGTTTTTTTTCTCTGGGGGTTCCATGAAAGAAAGAGTGTACACGAACCGTCCTCGAACCATCGATGCCTTGAAAGCAGCAATCCGTGCAGAAATGGCAAGGATACCGACCGAAATGACAGCACGTGTAATACAGAACTTCAGAAATCGCCTAACCCGCTGTATCGCAAACGAGGGACGCCATTTGGGAGACATCATTTTTCACAAATAAACTTCAAGACACTGCAAACATTTTGTAAAATAAAAACTTTTGGTTAATGTCGACGTTTATCGTTTACCGTCCTTGGAAATCCATGCATTTTTCTTTGTCGGACCCTGTACGATCGGGCTGAACCCGAAGAACTGCACGCAGAGGGAAGTTTACGGCCCCGTTGAATATTTCACGTCGAGATAACGATTCGCGTTGATACAGCTGTTTCGACGTTTTCCTCTAGCGGTTACCTTGGTAACAGCTCCACCGGTCCTCTCCGATTTCTTTGTTTACCCCGAACGCGACGTAAGGAAAAATACGGGAAAAGATACACGGGTAGATACACAGAGAGCGGAAGGGAGAAAGAGTATTCCCCGCCGGCCGTGGCTGTTTCTTTCTGTTACATGTTACACGTCTCAAACCCCACGCACACCGATGTTGCTCTTCTCATTGTTAAATGAATGGGACAGGCCACAAAGAACCTACGATTTCAAGGGGATGATTCCCAATGTGGATCGGGCAGGATAGGCGGAATAACGAGCAAGGAAGAATTCACGAGGCTACTTGACGCTAATTGCGCAGGACGCTTATCGTTGCATTTACTCGCGGGATCAGACTATCGAGAGTGTATGTATATGCATCACAAACACCAACGGCTCGAGTGGCCTTGCTAATGATCGTTAAAAAAAGAATAACAAGAGTATTCGTCTTACAGAAAAAGTTTCGAGGCGCCGGCGAAACCCGCCATCGCATTCAAATTCAACCCGCGAGACCGAACCGCCGATACACGCGCCTATACGTCGTGGAAAAATTCTCTCTCTCTCTCTTCCTCTCACCTTTTTTTTACGTCGATTCTTTTTATACGTTACTCGGTTGCGATACCAGAATCTCGTTAATTCGCATACAAAGTACAGGAGAGAGGCGAGCGCGACGCGGATGCGCGAAGTGCCGTAACGTATCGTAGAGTCACTTGAACTTTCGAGACAAGAGATATCGCTCGGAGTCATCGAGCTACGTGGCTGATGAAAAGATCAATGTACGAAGCCGTCTCGCCTTACACCTTAATCGCTGGAAACGGTGCTAACCGGTCTCCCGGTCTTTTCAATCGTGCGATGCGAGAGGTTTTTTTGAAATTCGAACTTCCGAGCCGCACGACGTGGGTTCCAGGGAGTATTCTGGACAAAAATAATAGAATCCACCTCTGACCTTGGTATTTCTCAATTTTTTCAAGATCCCGTATTTTCCTGTAAATCCAAACAACCCTGTTACAAAGCGCGATCTTTTATTTGAGCCCTCGTAACTTCACCTGCGATAATTCGATCAGCGTGTAGACCCTTAGAAGGCGGTTTGCGTGTTCTTATCGAGCGGTAAATAAACTAAGAAGCTGATTGCAGTGTATCGAGCTTTCCATGAACGAGTCCCCGGAATACAGTGCCGGACAAAATGATAGGACATTCGATGTATTTGCATATTTCATACAACACAATACAATATATGTACATATTACACGCCTTGTATATTAGATATGTCCACGAATCTATCTTGAACACGAAAGAAATTAGAGAAAACGATGTAGACACGTATCGATTTTAGTCGGACAAAACGATAGAACATTATTAAAATATACAATTGTGTGAACAGAAATATTTTGTTGAATTCCAAATAAATATTTAGTAAAACCACCTTTTCGCTGTACAACATCTACCAAGCGATTAAGAATTTATTTAAACAATTTTTTAATACGTTTTTGTCTTAAAAGACTCCAATTTGTAACAATACTTTGTTTCAATTCCGTTACATCTTTGTATCGTTTTCTATTCTCATAAACGTTTCTTGAAAGTTCTGCCCACATATTTTCAATAATATTAAGGTCGGGTGAACTCGAAGCATGTCACATTTTTAGAACTAAAATAAGTTTTAACGCATCTTGCGGTACGTATCGCAGCATTATTCTGTTGAAAAATAAACGTACCGCCTGCGATACGAGTCGCGTGCTTATTTAACCGATCGTCTATTAATTCAAGATATTTTGTGCTGTTTACACGGCCGGATAAAAAATTTATGTCAGTTTTTCCCCGATATCCAATACCGGCCCACACCATGACACTTCCGCCAC